>JAMKCH010017635.1:0-24171 GCA_023653785.1 Ophioderma brevispina | reverse complement strand
TGGCACTCTAGGTTTTCTTTGTCGGCAAAACATGCGAGACGGTGAATTTCTAAAGATTACGTAACGTTTGGCCTCTCTATTGATAGAAAACCTCTTTGGTACTCTGGTCAGAAATAGGGATTATAGAATGTTGTCCGTAGTAGAAAATCCAGAGTAGTAACGATCGATTAAAAACTGGAGCGGATTCTTGAACAGCATATGGCTGAAAAGGTTGGTTATGGATATTTCACTAATCTCACTTTCACTGGCCATGCTGGCTACTTATTTGAAGACACTATGTACTATTACCATCAATGATTGCAATTTTTTCGTGGGGCCGATCAAAATGGCTGCAATCATAAGGAAGATATTTTAAAACGGCATATTTGTCAAGAAATTTTTTTTATGCGTGTTTGCTAATAAAGGTCGGGATCCGACTTATTAATAAAACAAAACAGTAGTAAATGGAATCTTCAGGGCGTTTTAAAAATGCTTTAATGTCAGTTTTTTTCACAAAGGTAATATAAGGTGTTGATTAACACTAGCCATTTAGACACAAAGGGGAGGATTTGATGTTTGAAAAACTGACACTGATAGTAGCTTGAATATCCAATGAGGTATTTTGGGAAAGGAAAAAAACATTCGGGGTACATTTTTTGGGACGAATGGCAATAGCTTTGTGCGGAAACTTGAGGACAGAGTGATGACCTTAAAGGCCAAATGCTCATAATTCACTTAACTTAGATACCCCAAAATTATGAAGTGTAACAAAGCCTCGTACGCAGGGGGGTGCGGGGCGTGTGGTCGCAACCCCAAAAAAATCCACAAAAGGGGCCCAAAAGGTCCACTTTTTGCTGAAATTTTGATAAAAATTCCAAAATTATTGAGGGGCAAGAAAGTCCCCTTTTGGTGATAAAAGCTTCAAAAGTCCCAAAAAGGACCATTTAGGGGTTAGGTAACATTTACCACAAAAAGAGGCACTTTTTTCGAAACCAAAAAAAGTCCCGCACCACCCCCCCCAAAAAAAATAAATTAAGTAAGGCCTGGGAGTAAAGGACATTCTATTTGTTCATTTAGGTCCTCGTGTTTGTCTAGAACTGTTAAAAATTAGACACAAGCACTACACAAAATCAAAGTGGGGCATAACCTAAGCATTTGCTAGCATACAATGATAATGATAATAATAATAATAGCGGGGGGGATTATATTGCGCTTTTTACTCTGGATTCAAAGCGCGTGGCCTATTATCATTACGCTCCATCAGGAAACCGTCAGAATCATGTCGCTTCATTAAGGTTTGCTGCCATTGCCACTAGCGCACTACCTATCAGTCATTAATTGTGAGATTCCCTCTATACAGTCGTCCCCATTTCACTCCTGTGTGGAGAGAGGCAGCGAGTTAACGTGCTTGCCCAGTGGCACAACACATTGGCCTCAGCGGGATGGACTCGAACCCAGCCCTTAGATCATGAGCCGGTCGGCGTATCCACTGGAGACCACACCACTGTGCCCCTTACACTACTACTACGAAGATTTTTGTTTCGCTTTGTGAATAAACCCTGACCTTTCTCAAATCTTAAAAGAAATACAATTTATACATGATCCATATCCAGATCCATGCCAGAAGAGGATCAAACATGAGACCGGAAACTTGAAAGGATATGGGGTTTGGTACTTACTGCACCCACTTGGCCTGCTCCCAGTTGAATTGCAGCAACTGACGGAATAAAGTACTTATCACGTGCACTTTATTCTGGCCGTCAGGAGGCTGCTGATTCGACTGGGAATCCGGCAATGTGGTGCATAGTGTACCACCCAAAGGATTCTGGACTCTTTCAGAGTTTAAGAATTATCAGTTTTATTTACGATGGCGTGTTGGTGTACTTCACCTCTCACCAATGCGGCTCGCGGCTTGGGTTACTTGTGGAGGCCTCTGTGGACGGTGAATTTGTTTGCAATCCTAACCCGCCTCGCATGTTTTCTCGCGATAACGTCGGTTTCCTCCTGCTTCGAAGATCTATTTGAATAATTTATTTTCTTGTCGTGTTGGATTTACCTGTTGTGTTGAACCATCCTTAGGCGCTCCACAAGCGCCGCCCCACACGTCGGTGCTATGTTTGCAGACTAAGTTTTAGCAAAGCGAAAACATCTTCGTAGTTTACATAGTAATCTTGGTTTCGATCATGGCCCCACTTTGAAATTTGTAGTGCTTTTATTGTGGTAAATTGTTCATTTTTCAGTAACCTAACAGTGTAAATCTTTAAAGATGGTATCCAGTGCTTTCAAGACCGTCAAAAAGACCTCAAAATTTCTTTTAAGTGTCCAAATATATTTCTAACGCATATCATTTCCAAATATCATTATTAGACTTTGATGAAAGAGATAAAAGAATCCTGTCATGCTATTAATCATTATTGATAAATTCAACTTTACACATTTGGAAAGTTCTTGTTTAGTTTTGCTGTACAATGAAAAGTGGTTAATTGACACATTGTTTGTTCAGTATCCTACTTAAATTGTCATATCACAATCACCAGTTCAAATTGCACAATTACACAAGATAAATTTAGATCCACAGCTGACGCAACCCGTACCAGGAATTTATTTGAGGGTTGTAATATTTGACAAACTGTGTACCTTTTTGGGATATGTGCGCCTGTTGCAAACGTTTTCTTAAAAGTGGACCTACTCCCCTCTAAATAATGACATTTTCAGTTCATTTCATTTTATTCACCATTAAACGTGAAAATAAGTCATAAATTGATCATGGTAGGCTGACCAATCAGAGCAGGGCTCGAACTATATGGTCCCTCTATAAACATTACTTAATAATAAGTGCGAAGACGCAAGGACAACGAAAGACAAAAGACATGTGCAAAGAAAGACCAGACAAGACATGTGAGACATGCAGTATGTTGGCAAAGTTCATTTAGAGATCAATTTAAAATATATCGTAGATAATTACAAAAGAAGGCAATATAAAACTGATAGATATACAGTACTAATTATAACATAAATGATAGTAGACTAATTATACATAAATGAGAGTAGACTAATTATAACATAAATGATATAAGCCAGTATCCATCGCATTTCCCGTACAGATCGATGAAGGTTGCTGACGGGTCATGTCACATTAGTTGAAGGAAACATCCAATTAGAACCATATTAAACCCAAAAAAATAATAAATAAAATAGCATAATCATTAAAGGAGAAATACAAATGGAAAATACAAGTGAAGTCTCTCAGCAATATTCATGATCTGGATGTGAGGGACATTCATATGGTAGCGTGATAAAAGTCATGCCTTAAACTTAGTATTAAAACTCTTAGGAGAAGTACACTTACGGATCTCAGCATCAATTTCATTCCATTCTAACGGACCTTGTCTTCTAATTGTATGCCTCGCGAGATCGGTGACAACAGTATGAGGTCTATACCAATGAGCAGACTGGTCCTATGCATGATAGCATTTGGACTTTACAAATAATTAGAAAACATTTAGGTAACAATTATTATTATACTTATAATAACAAGTCCTTCTTCTGATGCTTATGAAGATCGTAAACAGTGAGAGGTTTTATTGGGCAAATAAAGGTGATGAATGGCAAAATATGAGAGTTGTACACATACGAACTATTTTCTTTTGTTTAATATGAGATTGATTGTAAATTACAGTTATTATGATCTGCCCAAACTAAGTTACAATATTGAATGTGGGGTAATACCGACTAGAGTAAAGGAACTAATGAGGAGATGGCATTGTACTGTTTTAAAGTCTACAAAGATTCCTGAGTATTTAGAAACTATATCGTAATATAAGTATTGTGGGCGTTCCAAGTCAGAGAATCGTCAAGTATTATGCAACGAAAAATTGGTATGCGAGACTTTTAAAAGTGGAATGTTATCAATAGACTTTCCATCAATGTTTTGATAGGAACGGTTGTCATGTCTATTTTAAATAACATAAAGGGAGACTTATTAATATTTAAAGACAATTTATTTGCTTTAAGCAAGGGTAGAAGAAAAGTAGAAAATTTTAGCAAGTTCAAGATTTGTTATTTATGAGTTGGGTACATATCTGTCGTGGGCAAGTCAAATTTTAGGAGGAAAACATAAATATCATTTAAATATAGGAATAAACAATAAAGGTACTAAAATGAGCCTTGTGGCCAATCAGCAGGTCCGTGTTAGATGAGTAGATTTCTAAGAATCTATGAATACATATCGTGATCTATCAGTAACTAATTCCTGGGACCACTCGAGGGCATGGCCGCGGAATACGTAGTGGAGTAGCTTTGGACAGAAGGAATGTCATGGTACTCGTGTCGAACGCTTTCGAAACGGTCCAGGAAAACACCAAGGTTCAATTGTTATTAATCAAGATTAGTTACATATTATACATGCTGGAGAATTGCCATGCATGAAGAATGTTGGGACGAAAGCCAATTAGGAACGTGAAGGCAAATGTAATCTAGAAATACAAAACTGTATAATCTAGTATGAACTATACGATCAAGATTTTAGAAAACGTCGAAGTACTGAAATTGGTCTATAGTTAGAGGGGTTTATGACGATCGCCCATTTTAATATTGGAAATACTCTGGCAATTTTAAACTGCTTAGGGACAACACCAGAAGATAAGGATAAATAAAAAGTGAGCTAAGGGGCGCAATAATAATCGATAAGATTTAATCGATATCTGGTTTTAAGTCCTCATAGCCACTACTTTTTCCAGATTTAAGAGATTTAACAGGCCTGGCGGCGAGGTCATTAAGTTTGTTACTGAAGTGGGACATTTAGAGGTTGCGAAATATACTTAAACCAATGGCGACATATCCGCTTAAAAACCGACTCACTTTGCGCTATTCAATAATTTAATCTACCACCAGACCTCTTACAACCTTTTGGCATATAGTGAAAACGCTATTTTTGAGCAACGTTTCTCATCCAACCAAAAATGTTGGATGAAGAATTTTGGAGGAAGGAAAAGCACTTGAACTTTGAAATATTTTAGGGATTTTAGAGTTTTCAAATTTGGCCGTTGCTTTCATCTCTTACGTCAGCAGACCCCACAAGTATTGTTTGCATGGGAAGAGTGTAGTGTAAAGATCGTATGTTTTTTTGTTACAGAGATGGACTAGTATATTTAGCTCGTCACCCCTTGCCCCCAGCCCGAGCCGGAGTGCGATTTTGTATATTGAAGCAAGCTGGGCTAAGGCCTTGGCATTCACTGATGATTTTGATGATCAACGTATTGTGTATTGTCGTGATAGTACCTACTAGTTTCAAAGTAGTAACCAGATTCACCATGATACAGTTTTTTCTGTCAAAAATGTATTATGCTCACACATCACTAACTGGGGCTATCTACACGAGTGGATCAATGTGGCTTGCACGGTGGCTTGATGGTGTAAGTTACATACTAGGAGTATCGTGTTACGGCACAGCCCACGTCTGTTAGCTCTTTTCGGGTCCTTGAGTCATTGAGGGTGAGGTATACGTGATGACGTGACTGCATTCGCTTTAGCATTTCGTTTGTGCATTTATCCAGGCGTGTTGTTTGCAATGGAAAGGCCAGCGCGTGCGGTTCTAGGGTGGCAAACCTAACACACGCAGTGACCTTACCCTCAAACTTGAGATCGAAATATAGGGATGTGAGGATAGGAACCCGCTTCTATCGCCGTTTCTATTGCATCACACAATGTCATGCATAATAATAACGCATGATTCAATACGCACTGACGTGCACGCACTACGAGATAGATTTGATTTGTCGCAACAATATTGCTGTAATGGCATGAAAATGTTGCATCGTGCAGACAGTTCCAACGCCACGTTCCAAAATACATTAATGGGATATGTTGCCCTGTGTAGATAGGGCACACACAATTCCGCTCAGGTTTCTTCTAATAGCTGTATGACACGATTTTGACGCAATCGGTTGACAGATTTGACGCGGGGCGTGACGCGCACTACGATGTGGAGTTAGAACAGCAGGACTCGTACGGACTCAATGGCGAGTCGGAGTCACTCAGACTTGGATCCATGCTCGGTGGAATTGGACTCGGGTCCCATGACTCGAACCTCAGGGCCCCATGCCGTGGACTTGGATTCGCCGCAGAATCAGACCTGAGGACTCGGTCTCAATTGAACCCCAGTGGACTCTGACATTCAACAACACTAAAACACACATCTTCTCCCAATACTGGCAATACTAGTAAGTTTGAATGGTCACCAGGTACCATGATTTGTTTAAATGCCTCAATATGATAATATATTTATACATATGCAGACAAACTTATCTAAATCAGATGAAATGTATTTAAAATAGTCCAAATGCACAATTCTCCACATTTGTGAATGCTCAAAATCAGAAAATGTCAAAAGTAAATTGGAACTGGAATTAGATGTTTGTAGGTATTGTTTACATGACAATAAATGCCCGAGCAAAGCATGAAGGAGGGCGGTTACAACGCCAGAGGCTTTGCGGAAAAGTGTTGTGAAGATGTACTCGCGTGGAGTTTTAATTAGGCTGATTGAAGAGCCACGCGTTCTCTTTAGGAGCTTAATTGATAATGCGCATGCGCCCCTATAAACAAAATTGTGTTGCCTGTCAAGACGTGGTCGCTGTTGACCGAATTGCTAGATTAATGACCTTCACAGCCTGAGATTTAAAAAGAGTAATGATTTCTTCAGTATCAGTCAGGCGGTGGCTGCCAAGCTTCATTCATAGCGCAAAACTGCCGAACGAGTCATTGGGCGAGCTGAACAGTGACCGGGATTTGAAGTCACTGTGCGCGTTTATAAATAGATCGTGTGAGTGGCGAGTGGGAATTCCCGTACGGGCCGCGACCGACCTAAATTGCTTGCTTTAGTCGGTGGTGCATACTTGTGCTGCAAAACTATCATCAACGGACATGAGAAGATTGCCTAACTTGCAGGTCAACGAATCATTCCACTGTGGTTGATAGGCTACCTGGTACGGGCCTGGTAATGGTCCGCAGCTATAAATAGCAGTGACCCTGCGATTGAAAATGAGGTCAAGCAAGCCCGTTCAAAGGATCTGTTTGTACCGTTATTCATACAAAAACCAAACTACTTCCACGGAGTTTGATTCTTCAAACTCCATTGGATTTTGAGTGGAAACAAATATTGATATAAAATATTTTTCGCGACTTTAGGTTATTGTCAAGTTTGAGTGATTAAGTGCTTAAACTATGGGCAACGGCAAAAAAAAAAAAAAAAGACGCTTATTGGCGCCCCCCCCTCCCCCGGTATCAGTGGGAGAAAAAAAAATAGGGACGCAAGGAGAAACGAATATATTAAGATATTCTTGAAAATGAATAGTTGGGGGGGAGTAATCTTACTTGCTAGATGACGGTCCCAATGTTAACCAAAAAGTGAATTAAAATGAGTTGCAATATTACCAGGGCGGAGGTGGTAAAGTATTGTTATTTTAAACATGGAAGTAAGATTACAACTATTTGACGTCCTATAATGGTATTAAGAATACTCCCCCGTTTGTGGCAATCATGTTTGCAACTGTTAAAGGGAAAATGTCAAGATTTTGTCAAGCTCAGTTTGACTTACATTCATAAAAATATATGTTACATACATCACGAGTTCCCGAAAAAAAATAATACCAATTTGATGTAAAATTAACAAAATCGAGGCATTTAATTTTTGCGTTTTTTTGACATACGAAGAAACGGGCGGATTTTTTCGCCACGGCTTCAGCTTCATTGATCAAAAGCGCCCAATTTTACTCTTCTCGTGACGTCAAAATGATGACCCAAAACATTCGTGTTGACTCGAATTGTTATTGCTGACACTGTACTATGATATAATGAAAGTAATTAAAAAAATTTGAAAAAATAAGTTACAGAATGAATATTTTGTTTCATTTCGTTGTGTTTTTAATTATATTGAAGTGGGCCAAACATGCGATATTGTATGGTCCAACGACGTAAATATATGGAATGGGTCATCACTTTGACGTCACCTTTTGCCTGCGATTGTGGATTTGTCGAATCGTTTTCGAGTAGTAAGCTTGGGAGGGAAATAAAAGGGCAAAAATACTCAACAAATGTGGACAATTTTCAACCTTATTTTGATTATATTGTAATCTACGTTACTTAAGCCTTCCATCCATACCAAATTTCAAAATATTCAGAATCATGACATATGTCCTGGAAGTTTCCAACAAAGTATGAATTTTTGGAGGCTGCTAATTGTAGTAGTCAGGTTTGTTACGATAAGTTATATAATTTCTTTTATTTTGCTAGCGGTATGTTAGGATGACTTACAATTTTCATGTAATTTCTCTTTACGAGGAATAGAATTTAATACAGCTTTAGAGATCCCTACATGGTTTACGAGGAATTTTGCTCGTGGATTATTAGATTATAAGAGGATGATGACTTTAATGGGACATGTTAACATTATATATCTCGGTAAATTTTCGAATAAATGCGTCATAGGCAGCCCCTATGGGTTGAGATTTAAAATCGTAAACAAATTCAGTTAACAAGTTTCATATGAGTATGAAAAGTAAGAATTATGTCTATGATTAAAGGAACGTTGAGGTCGTAGGTTGACGAGATTGGTGATGCCTATAGGTGGGATGTGGTTATTTGAAAAATAGGAAAGTGAAAATGTCGGTTAAGGACCTACAACAATACGCATGAACTTATGAGTGGGTGAGCAACATTGGTAAATATTTATCAATTAAAGACACCGTGTAGGAGTAATTCAGTAGGGCTTGTCAATCAACGGAACATATTATAATTATGAAATAGGCAATAAAACTCATTAATTATATTGTATGTTGTTATGCTGTAAGAGATCCAAATAAATTCACCTCCTGAAAATACACATGTTTGTTTTCATTGGAATTTTAGAAATGCAGTTTTCAAATCATGAAGAAATAATCGAAAATCAGAACGATGTGGCACGCTAAAGATAAATTTACAAACGTAATATTTTTATGAACAGAGTTAAAACTTTGCAATGAAAAATCGATTTCAGAGTGATCATTAAAAGAAGTTGCGGCAATCAGATTTAAATCGTCACGTATACGATAAGAAACGGAACGCCTGCACTAAATGCAGACACCACTCTTATACCGACACGGGGAGTATTAACTAAAGTATAATTTTGAAATTGAATTAAATTGGAACCGTCCTCGTTGTACCAGGTTTTCAGACATTGCAATACAGTGAATACATGATTAAATCCAGATATAAAACAATGAATCCCGTCAAGATTTTTGTTTTTTAGGATACGGGGATTAATATGCAAGATGGAAAAGTCTCATCGTTACCTGAATAGGGGATATATCATTGTCGAATATATAGGAACATTTATTGGAGGGATTGTAATGTAACAAGTTATCAGATTCATCACGTGCATTATCGAAGACATTTTCAAACTGAAATGGATTTAACTTCAGGTTAAAATTATATTTATAATCAAAAGTATTATCAAAAACAGTTACAAAGCAAATTTGGAATTCATCTCATCAACAAAATGTTGAAAAAAAAAACAAAAGGAAAATATTTCTCCTGTACAGGCAAAACAATACAATACAAGTCATAATTATCATCAATGTCAGTGTAAAAACAAAACGTTTATGGTAGTAGGAATTACATATTTGAAATTTAATCGTAGGATTGGTGTCTATAAACACCTTTCAAAACATATTACAAGTATTGTCATATTTGCAACATCACAAACATACACTAAACACACAAAACAATATTAAAAGTCAAGCGACAGGGAAAGAAGGCTCCTTACGACCACACACAACAAAATAACGAGTGAGATGTTCAACACTCGGTGTATGCAACTGGAAACTTGATACATATCAAAAGAACAATAAAGACACAGCAATTGAAAACAAATAATGTGATCCGCGAGCACCGCTGAGTGAGATATCTCAAACAATGCAAAGTGAATATAATAGACCGCACCAAACACGGACGCGCGCAAGGTGACACGTATGGTCAACAATTGCTCGGGGAACCATTTACGACTCTCCATACATTCATCGGAATTAAGAATGATTATGTTTAAAGGGCTATAAAATCAGACTAAATAGAATGTAAAAGCAAGAACTAGGTTTAACAAACAACGATAAGACCAACCACTCAAATAAGTCAGAACAGGAGCGTACTAAAATACTATAGTTGTAGAGCGTAATTGCATGGCAAATATCTACAAAGAAAAGTTAAGGAAATTATGACCAAAATTGATATGCGATTTTGATTATAAAGTAGGATATATCAGAAAAGTCTGTATGGGGAATAAAACTTGACCTAAAGTAGGGTAATATAAAGTGAGTAAATACAAATTTGACCAAGTTTGTTTGAGGGGTGACTTCAAACATAGCAGGAAAGTATTAAAGGGGATTTCGTGATTTAGAACCTGCTGCTCGGTGGATAGTTTGAAGACTAAGTTTTAGCAAAGCGGACAACAATTCTTCGTAGGTAGTACATAGGATCATTGGTTTTCTTCCTCATGTTGCGTCATTGCCCCACTTTGAAAGTGTTTTATTGTGGTAAAATGTGTCATTTTTCAGTAAACCTAACATTGTAAATCTTTTAAAGATGGTATCCATTGCATTTCAGGACCGTTAAGACCGCAAATCTTTCTTTTAAAGTGTTCAAAAAATATATTACTACGCATATACATTCCAATAATACCTTATTAGACTTTGGATTGAAGCGATGAGAAAAGATCCGTTATGCTTTATGCATGATTGATAAATTAACATTTACACTTTGGGAAGGGAAGTTCTTGTTTAGTTTGCTTTACAATGAAAAGTGGTAATTGAAACATTGTTCAGTCCCTATAGCTTAGAATTGTTTATCACCAGCTTCAAATTGCACAAGTACTACAAGATAATTATGATCCACAGCTTGGAAAAGCAGAACAGTACGCAGGATGTATTTGAGGGTTGTAATACTGGGACAAACTGTGTACCTTTTTGGGATTATTGTGCGCCTGTGCAAACGTTTTCTTAAAAGTGGACCCTACCCTCTAAATAATGACATTTTGTATCTTTTTGAACACATTTAATCACTAAGAATAGAACTTTTTTAACCAAAAACTGTCAAAAAGTGGTACTTTTTGGTCCAATAATGGACCTTTTGCACATTTTGTAGAATTTTGCACCCCACCCGAGCCTGCTTACGGGCATGTCTGTCAGAATCACTCTCATCACTACTGCGGTTATCATCACCTTCTGTCCCTCTGCCTGCATGGATCCTCTGCCTCTGGGTTTGTATACACTATAACCGCTTGTAAAATCTCATTCCCCTTGGCAACAGTTCAATACCTTCCTCACCATGTTATTTAGAAAATACGCCCCCTGGTTTTTGGGTATGATATATGATACCCAGATACTCCAGATCACACAAGGTCTCAGTCAATGTATGTACAAGTAACCCACTGAACTGTGTCCCTTGTGGATGAACATAATTGTAACTCATAGTGAAACAGACACTGGTAAATATAGGCCATTGACAAGATGCCATCCTGAACGACACTCGAGTTAGTATGTACACTCAAGGTGTGAAGGTATACTGTCTGAATCAGACACAAGTCTGATCATCATGTTTTTAGAGCTGTCCATTTGCCTGCCAAGAACTTCCTAGTGTGTGAAAAATATTCATAACACATAAATAGCATAATAATAATATTTTATCTATTCATCTTAATGTCCAGTGAAAGTATATGGGAACAACATAGGCTATAATAGGGGATACATTTGGACCTTTGAAAAGCTTGTTTGAAACACGGGGTCAAGCGTGACCCAAAATGTCCCGATACTTGTTCAATTAACGTAGAGTTAGTGCTAAGAAATTTAAACTAACGGTTTGACCTCAAAAACTAATTGCTACATATAACATATCGACAGTCTAGAAGTATACGTAGCGGGGAAACATGGGAACAAGTATGCAGGGAGGAGGTTTTAAACAGGGGGCAATATGACTATGCTAGTTTACTCTATTTGTATGTATGTTATCTATGTTAGAGAGCAGTAGACCATGGATTTCAGGATGGTATACAGATTCCTATAGGATTCATTTAAAGGTGCAACCACAGATTTCACATATCAGGGCCCTAAAAATATCGAAAGTAGTTTGTGCACGGGGTAAAGCTTCCATCAAACATAATCTCCATCAAAAATGGATTTAGCTGAGAAATGTCTCTTTAAAGGCTGATGGATGATTCAGAGATTTCGAAATATAATTTTTTTGGTGTAGTATAAAATAAGTAATCTAGAACTACAGACAGTTACCTAAAATGCTTAAGTTTGAGATGGAATCGGCTTTTGTTTTCATGCTTAAACATGTTGCACAGTATAACAGTGCCATAGGATAACGTGTATAGCAACAAATTTCCGGATCCGGATTTTTATAACAAAAGTTGTGATTCTACATGAAAGACTTCGATTGAGCTTAGTTATTTTCACACAGCTAATTAGTATATATAAGCATTAAGTATATGCAAAAAACACGATGTTTTTGAAAAATGATGTGGCGCCCTCATCGGGAAATTTTTAAAAAAAACGTTTTTTGGTACAAAAATTGTATACGAAATTCAGGCACCTGTTTTATATGAAAGATAAGCAAATCAAAAATCCCTTTTTTTTTTCTCTTTTAAAGAACATTGATGTAGGCCAAAATAACAAGGGATGAGATCTATCTAGGTGCCTCAAAATCTCTCGTCGACACCTTTAAGCCTTACCAACTTAATGTAATTCTAAAATGTCAAAAGCAGGAGCAAATGCCATGTCTGTTATTGGATATGAGCAGACAAACAATTGAGACTAGTTCGTCAAATTCGGAGACATTGAACTTTGATAAGGCCTATGATCCTTGAAACTAATGACCGTTATTCGAAATTAATTTTTTATCCTAGACCAGATGAATTAAGTGTGGGGTAGTTTTCACCGCAATGACTGTTTTACTTTGACCCCTGTAAAACTTGACCCCTATTTTTTAATAGAGGGTTGACAATCCGAAAGTCTTAACTCAAAAATACTGATTTGAGCAATGGATGTTTAATATTTTCTATAAAGCAAATTGATATCAGTACTCAAAATGTAAACTCTCCTTAAAGCTCATATATGGTACTGATAAGAAAACATCTATATAAACTTTGAGTGTAAACAAAAGAACACATGTTTAATATGAACAGCAGATTTAAGAAATTCTTTATATTCTTTGAAAAGTGATGAGTTACGTCCTTCTGACGGAAACTGAAAACGGTAATCTGTGAGGTACATCTTCAATTGCCTATGATTGACCACATTATTTCAAACAGACGGTTCAGCATGTCATCCCTTTGGAATGTTTTAAAGAAAATCAATCCATATAAAGCGTATGGGAGCATAAAAAGCAGGTTGTTGCAATTCTGGCATTGTGCAGTCATGAAGCTGAAACTCATTGTTTGGCCAAATACAGTTATCATCATAAGGTCGTAACTCAGAGGTAAGGCTTTCTGTTAGTAAACAAAGGTGCACCTATTGAGAGTGGTGAAGGTTATTTTGCTTATAGGCAATAGGAAGTAGACTTGAGTTCCAGAGGAAATATGTCATGATTCTGAAATTTGGAAATTGGTATGATGGAAAGTCTTAAGTAACGTAGATTAAATCTAAATCAAAATAATTTGAACATTGTCCACATGTGTTGAGTATTTGGCCCTTTAATTTCCGCCCAATAGCTACTCGAAAACGATGCCGACAATCCACAGCGCAGGCAAATGGTGACGCAAAGTGATGACCATCCATAATACGTCGTTGTGACCCATAATATCGCAGTGTTGCCACTTCACTTAAAATTAAACACAACGAAAATGAACCAAATACATGTATGTCATTCCCTGTGAACTTTTTTTTTTTCTAATTTATTATTACTTTCATTAATCCATCAATATTACAGTGTCAGCAATAACAATTCGAGTCAACACGAGTTTTGGTCATCAACTTTGACGTCACGAGGAGAGACCAAAATTGGGCGCTTTTGATCAATGAAGCCCGTGCGAAAAATCCGCCCGTTTTCGTCGTATTCAAAAAAAGCAAAAATTAACAATGCCTCTATTTTGTGAATTTTACATCAAATTGTATTTGTTCGGGATTCGTGCTGTTGTACATCTTTTTGATGTAAGTCAACGAGCTTGCCCCCCCTCTTGGACTCTTTCCCCTTTCCGGCTTCCTGGTTTTCGACCTCTGTGGTGGTAAAGATTTTTGGGTACCACAAACTCAAAATCAACCAAAAGTGGTGTTCTGTCCTTGTTGTGTCAACCCTCGACATGTTACAGTTGTTGATTTTTCTAGGACCTTTGACCCAAAGTAATCTGGGCAATTTGAAAGTATAACACAAAAAACTGTTTCTGTTGCAATTTTAAGGTCAAAACAGCAAATTTTCTGTACTAATTGCCAAAATGAGGTAGTAAAGGTACTTTGTTAATTTGCCTCATGTGCCAGATAGTTGCCATTTTCCATAATGGGTGGAGCTGAAATGTTGGATTTTGAGGTAGTGACCCCTATGGTTTTTCAAAATGAAACAAATACCATCTTAAAAGCTACTCAATGAAGATGGTGTTGTCCTGCGAAGACACTTCATTTATCGTTATAGCCCATCTAATTCCAGATATATCACTTTTTTAATTTTTGATTTAGATGGCCGTCGGGAGCATTTGAATCTAGAGGCAAGATGGTACTGAAAGTGCATAAAGATAAGGAAGTAAGAAATACCATTCTATAAGATATGTGATGTTAAAATAGTTGTGAATGCTCACTTCATTTATTGTAATGGTCCATTATGGTTCAAGAGATCTCACTTTTTATGAAATTCAATACTGCTTCGGCACCATCTTGGATTCGAGTTCAAAATGGTCCCCAAAATAAGAAATCCAGTCTATCATATACGCGATGCCCAGAATAGTGGGAATGGCCCTTATTATTAATTTTGGGCATCTGCATCAAGATAACGACTTTTTAATTATGATTTTCAATATTTCATCGACGGCCATTTTGAAAAAAGGGGCTGAAAACACAAATTCCCTCCCGTCCCGCCACTCTTGATAGGTGTATGGGAGCTCATTATTCTTTAAATTCTGATCAAATCTTTGTTCAAGAAGCAATGTTTTCTGTTGTAAGTTCTCAATCATGGACTTTGGGAGTATACATGCAATATAGCTTTGGTAGTTAGTTGTCCAACTTTAATTAACCATCATGCAACTATATTTTATCCTTAAAATTATAACCCATGGTTACTTAAAGGTATACAAATTTTATTCCACTCCCGACTAGAGCTTAGCTCGCCCAACTCACGATTATAAACTTTCTAATTCATCAGATGTATGCAATGTTGACAACAAATATTTACTTCGTTGTAATCACACCTTGCATGCGTATACAACTAGTTGTGTGTGTGTGGAAGTGGCTCATGAATTTTCAAGGAATTCAAACAAAATTAAAATACAAAACTCCAAGAGGCAATGCTGATTGTTCTAATGTCCTCTTCCCTGAGGAATATTATTAGGTTCTAACAATTTCTCAGTATTCTTTCTTCCTTGTTTTTCTCTCTTATTCTTGTATACAAGCCTGGGTAATTAAAATAACTACACTTGGAAATAATTGTTGGAACACTTTGAACGATTTTCGGAAACTGTTTCCCCGTCTCCCCAACCAATGTTGAATGGGGTCGTCCTCAAGTCTTGCCAATTCCCCGAACATGATTGATGGGGGTAGGGGAAGGGTAAGTTGAAGTAGAATGTTGGGCTTTCATTTGAGTGATAGCAGGGGCTTGTAGGATCTTAACTCTGGCCCAAGTGAGGAATGCAGCAAATTGTAGTGATTGTCCCAAGTAATTGTTTTCCAAGATTGTCTTAAAATAAGTAGTTTGAGCGACCACAAAATAACTAGCTTGAGCGACCAAAAAATAACTACCCGGGTTCCAGCAAAATAACTAGCCTGAGTACAGTACCAGAAAATAATTAGCATGAGCGACCAAAAAATAAGTAGGCTGAGCGAGGGACGAAACATTATTCTTCCGAGGAACCAAACGTTACTCTTCCAAGTAGACTGAGCTAGCAGAAAATAACTAGCCTGAGTGTCCAAAATAAATAACTAGCCTTAGCGGCCAGAAAATAACTACCCTAAAATTTAACTAGCCTGAAGCTAACAAGCCAAATAACCACCCCCGTTTTGGAGCAGCGATCAAAAAGGAAGAATCAGAAGCTCTATTCTTTGAGCGTGAAACAAAAAGTTGTGTAATATACAAATAGACTATGTGGCGTGGACCAAATAACCAACTGTATAACAAATTCTGTTGTCCCCATCGAGGGGCTAAGGGAAAACCAAGTGTAAATTCATAATAAATTATTACAATCACATAACTGTCTGTTCCCGCACATAAAACTGACACATTTTCT
Source organism: Ophioderma brevispina (assembly GCA_023653785.1). NCBI lineage: Eukaryota > Metazoa > Echinodermata > Ophiuroidea > Amphilepidida > Ophiodermatidae > Ophioderma > Ophioderma brevispina. The sequence goes on along the minus strand of JAMKCH010017635.1, from coordinate 7,742 downwards.
TAAAAATAAATAAAATGTCACCTCTATTTCTTTTCCCCAATATCAGAGACTAATGGATATGTATAGACTTCAGCAAACCATGAGCTAAAGATATTACAATGAGCCCGGTATGTGGGGCCATTGTTATAGCCAGGTGTTACCACCTCCACGATTCGGGTTGAGTGACAAATGCCCGTCCTCTCTCACAATAACTAACCAGTGTACATTATAATATAGGTCGTCGACACTAAATTTTCTTCTGAAAACGCGGTAAATTGAATAGAAATGAAGTTAAGCAATAAGTTACGGATTTTGGTTCTGCACAAAGTTGTTAGGTCAAAGCTTGCCCAGCAACATTCTCTAATGATGTTTGTTCATGTTTCTTCCTTTTCGTATAAATGATGAAAAATATGGCCAAAGTTAATTGAACACACACTATAGAAGCTCAATATTTATTTATTTGTAAATGAGGAATGAGGATAAGTATTTTGTCCTGAAAAAGTACTGTCTAAATTGGAGAGCGGTAACAGCTGAAATCTATTCAGCTGTGCGACAATATAACAATGGTCCTGCACTCCCAGATGAAAGGGAATCTGAAGTGTTTTTCTACACCGCACACCGCATTGAATATCTTTAACTCCATTGTTTGCTGAAGTCTATGTGTATCCATTGGTCATTGAAGAGGACATTTTATTCTTTTTCAAGAAAATGTGCCAATTTTATTTGTGGGAACAGACGGTTATATGATTTTAATAATTTATTATGAATTTACACTTGGTTTTCCCCTAGCACCCCGATGGAGACAACAAAACAGCAGCATAGAAGGACATGCCCCATAGTCTAAAATAAGATCCGAGTCACTGCCTGTCTTCATACGGGTACTTGTTACTCTGTAGTGAACACAATCAATCCAATAAGATGTTGCAGTGTTATTCAAACATTGTAAACATACAAATATCGAAATCACACCGTTCTTGCAACGTTTTGTTGCAACCTGTTATTTTCGTAGCTTCTTCATTACAAATGTATATAACTTGGTCGCTGAAGATGGTGTCTAAATAATAATGATGATAAGTATTTGGTGAAACAATTAAAACACTCTTCTGCTAAGCGTCTAGACTATATAAATAGAAATTAATCCCCTAAATTCCCAGTCGGATAGCTGGTGTAATGGATTAGTGTTTATACTTCCACGCAAAGGGTTCCCGACTCAATTCTCAATACAGGAGAATGAGAAATGTAGTACGAAGTGTTTAATTTATATTCCCTTGCTATATACACCTTCGATACAGCACGCATCGAATTACTTTTTGTCACTTAATCAAGTGTTCTTTTAATGTTATAATAATGTTTTATGAACGTTATGGGAACTTTATTACAACGTACCGTTTGGACGTTCTCATAACGTTATAGAAACGGCTCTAAATTACGTTCATACGTTTTTACCTTAGACAAAAATACATCTAAAACGTTTTGATGAAACGTTTACAAAACATCAAACGGAACGTTCTCAGAACTTTTTTTTTGACTAGCTGGGTTTCCAAAAAGGATTTCCAGTGGTGTATTCACGTAGATTTTCAATAGGGTAATTAATGAAGTGTAAGTGAGATAAGCGGTTTTATTTGAACGAAATATCGCTTTCTCTCTCAGCTTACTTGGTGTTAATAACCTGATTGAAGATTACTGAGAAGTACATTCTGCTTGTCTTGTTCGACGATAATGTCAAATTTAGTCATCATGGAGGGCCGGGCTACGTTCACTACGGCCACAATTCAAATTTGGGTCATATGGACGTTCGGGAAAAGCCCAGAGGTTTAAAAAAGGAAACTTTGATTTGGAAATTGAACCTGGGGAACCAGTGACGTAACCGAAGGAAAGCGGGAACCCTCTTTCAAAAGCAATTCTCTTTCCTTCCGCTCCGAATGAGATCAGAAAAAAAGTAATAAATTAATCAAGAAAATGCCCAAGAACCGAAATATCAATATAATGCCATGTTCACCTTTGCAAAATGTGTTTTCTTACAAAAAGTGTAATGCCTCCAAATTATATTTTGCTTTTCCACAAATTAAAATTTCCAAATGAACAAATGCCTTCGAATACGTCATTTTTTTTTTAATTCAGTTAAGTTCCCTAAACGCACGTACACCCTTCTAACCATTACCATTTACAAATAAAACGCCCTCGGATACGTCAATTACATAATTATATTTTAATTCAGTTAAGTTCCTTAATTGTAATCAACAACACGTTGAACTGCTTCACATAATTCTTGACACATGTATTTCAGCTTGGAATTACGTATATACTGGTCCAATTGATACAATGTCATAATCCTACTTCAATCAAGAGTTCTGTATGAATAATTTACCGATAACTCGCAGTATTTAACTCTTGCTTTCGCCCCTGCTTTTCTGATTCTGGAGCCGTCATGTATCTTTCTAAGATACAGACTTTAAAAAATTACCGGTTGTAGTTACCAATACCATAACCTTTCAATTACTATTGTTTACTATTATACTGATCATACTTAGGTAGTATCATAATTTTTGCAATATTTTAAAGACGAATTAAAACAAACATTGACATTCTGCTATGCCCACAGGGTTAGGTAGGACCTGATCCATTTATTGCAGATCCGCCATTTTGGAGTTTTTGACAATTTCAATATTTTGTGGATTTCGATACCAAAGACGAATTTTTCTTCACTTTTTTAGTCTTAAATTAATCCAATCCATTATCTTTAATATAAAACTGTCAGTGGCTTGTCTTCCACTGAATTTTCTTCGATGATTATTTTGTGGCACATGAAAAACAATTAGCTTAATTGGCCACCATCCTGGATTTTCAGCCAAATTTGTATTAATTTGCAAGTTTTTTTTTAATTTTTTAGTTTTTTTGTGTGTTTTCAAATTTTTCAGCCAACAAGTAATTCTATGACAATTATCTTCATATAATACAAGTAAAATGGATTGTATTAGAAAGTTATATTTTTTGAAAATGATCCAGCCAGTCTATGTATAAACGAAACCATGTGTTGCTTTACTATTCCGCCATCAATACAATTATTATTCCGTCAATTCATCATTGCCATGTACCAATTGTTGCTAGGGTAGAGACTGGGATATGTCGGTTGCATATTGAAATAAAGGATTTGAAATGGTCACCGTTTGTGATTGTTGAGGATTCTCGGGAACTGATATAACACATGCACTAGTGTTAGAATCACAGCTCAGGCCACCAGCCGCTTCCAATGATAATACCTGCCACAGCAACGTCACGTCGACCTAAAAAAGGTGAAATAACATTGTGAGCTCTAAAATTTCTTCTAGTTGTATTTTGGGGGATCCTCTTCATTCAATGTATTTCATTTATTTTAATCGTGTACTGTGTAGGGGGACCCTCATGATGTATTTTCATTTATTTTCATCGTGTGACTGTGTATGTGGATCCCTCATCAATGTATTTCATTATTTTTATCGTTGCTGTAGGGGGGATCCTCTCATCAAGTATTTATTCTCGGTGACTGATTGGGGGATCCTCTCATATTTATTCATTTGTTTTTAAATCGGTGGACGTAGGGGTCTGTTGGCACGCCACTTCAGAACAAACGCACTTTTTAACAAAAATGGTTATGAACTGCGTAAGAGCCATCTTGTGACAGAACAAAAAGGGACAACATTTGCCCCTTAGTCACATTAAAGTGATTAAATTTTCAAATATCTTTCCATTTAAGAACATTACTCCCCCAGATAAAAATGTTCGAAACTGCGTTAAGCTCATTTGTGACAGAACAAAAATGGACAACTTTCTTTGACGCAGTTGAAACAAAATCAAATTTGCTGAATTTCGAAGCTCTACATTAAAGAACATTAACTCTCCCATACCAACTCGCGCCCATACCAACTCGTCCATAGGAAATCCATCGCACCATATTAATTTCTTCCATTATTATTGACTCGCCCATGTTGACTTGCCCATTTCAACTCGCTCCATAACAATCGCCATTATTAATTTGCCAATAGCAACTCTTCAGGTATAATCAGCCCGATACCAACTATGCCAGTATTATTACCAAACCACCTCGTCTCAATCGTCACATGCTCACTTCATCGCTCTATTATTAACACGGGCCAAGATCAAATCGCCGATTTTAACTCCCCTTTTTCAACTCGGCCGATACCAACGGCCCAATATTAACACGGCCCCATGTCGAATCGCCTCTTATCATTTCGCCTTATTAAAAACTTCTCCTTCTCCATTTTACTGGCCAAATCATTAACTCTCCCCACATATTATCTCAACACCCCGTATCACTCACTGGCCCAAATATCCTGTCGCCTACATTCACTGCAGCCCACTCTCTAATTTGAATATATCAATATCTCAAGTTCGAAGACGTATACCACTTCAGCAACTCACTTTGTTGCGAAATGTTATCAATTAATGTTTAATAGCACTACTCCTACTTCGGCTCTATGGGGGTATACAGACAACACACTGTAACTGAAGCTTGATAAACCGTATGATTTAGATTACTCAAACCAACTCATACAACCTTGTCTATACACTTACACTAATAAATCTTTAAATATCTATTCAGCCATACACTATGTAACATTAATAGTTTTTATAAAGTTGAACTGTTTGAATAGTTGTAACTGTTGGAAGTTGAACTGTTTGATACTGCTCTCTGATGTAATAGATGACACCTTTAACACAACTGTCACGAATTACATGATAATTGTGTCCCAATATTACTCACTCCACTCCATTTCATAATACAACTTATATGCCCACATAATCAAATCTGCCCACAAATATTTCACACCCCACTTTGCTAACTAAAAAAATCTCTTCCGGTACGATAAAACTTTGAGCAACTAACATTGTAACAAAAATGTTACAAATTGCGATAAAAGTTTTTTAAAAAGAGAGAACTTCAACGCACTATATGTAACAAAGGTGATACAAAGTGTATTAAGCTGCTGTTGGCTGCTGCTGCTACTCTATATCCCGAGAGCCCTTTCTGTCGTATAGAGCAACAGTATGAGCTCAACCACTTTCTGGCAATGTATAAACAAGTGGTTTGATGAAGTATAATTGTCATGGAAGATATTTAACTATTTTTAATTTATAGTGCTGAATTAAGGCGAGGCGAGTGATTTGGGTTGAATTTAAGCAAACTGAAGAATTGGCCTAAATGTAAAGGTTTTTCCATATTGAAGTTTTTTTAAGTCTCTCTATTTGTAATACTTATTGTAGTGGCAGTTAGTTACTGTCATATAGAGCAACAACAGCTCAACTCACTTCGTAACAATTTGTTACAAAGTGGGTTGAAGCTGTTTCTTTTAACATTTTTAGCGCATTTGTAAACAATTTTGTTACAAAGTGGGTTGAAGCTGTCCCTTAAACAAAAAATAACGTACTTTGTACACTTATTTTGGATTGCTTGAGGATGGTCTGTCATCTGAGATCAGTTTAAAAAGTATTTTTTAGTTGTAAATGGGTTTGAGTTAACAATTACGCAAGGGTGCCTGTGTAGACCCCCATTTTTTGGCTTTTCGGTCCGTTTATTTTAATTCTGGTTATATTTTGTTATTTTTTGTATTTGTCTATGTTTTAGTTGTGCTTGCATTGCCGCCAAAAAGACTAAAATCCATAGCGTCGTTTTTTGCGTTAATTAGCATGTGCCTAGGAGACCCCCCGAATGTTACATTACATGTTACAAAACATGCACCGTTAACAAAATATGAATTCAAGATTTTAAAATATTTTTCTACCCTGGCACAAACAGTATCTCGGCCTGTTTTTCGATCAGTATTGGGTACCAAGTCAGACCATTTTGAAAGTTTTCGAAATATACATTTTATGCCTATATCTGCTCTTTCATTTAAACCCTCGCTTGTAAAAAAGCGGCAGACTTGCTGAGATGAACGCCGAAAGACCAAAACCCCCAAACCAAAAGTTGCAGTTTTTGGATTTTTCAATGGGCATTGCAGTGTCGTGGGACAAGACTCACGTGTACCACTCAATATTGCAAGTAGGCTTTCTCCCTCATTCAGTCGGAAACCTTCTTTTGGTTTGGGGGGTTTGCGTCTTCGGCGCTCTATCTCAGCCATTTTTGCACGCTTTTTTTACAAGCGAGTTGTTAAATGACAGAGCAAGACCTAGGCTAAAACAAATGTATAATTCGAAAACTTTCAAATGGTCTGACTTTGGCACCATACTGATTGAAAACATGCCGAGATACTTTTTTGCCAGGGTGTATTTTTGTAATGTGTTCAGTTATCCCTTACTAAACCATATATAACAGCGTAAGCTTACGCCTTTGGTAACATTTTTTACTAGTGGGTTAAGCTGTCCCTTTTTTAAAAACAAATAACGCATTTTGTAACATGTTGTTAAAATTGGGTGCTAGGTACATCGCCATGGGAATATCTAAAGTATTTGTAAGTTATAAATTTTGTTGAGTTAATCCTTACTGCTAAGGGGGCCCTGCTAGGCCCATTTTTTTCCTCTCTTGTCCTGTTATTTACGCTGCAATTATTCTGAAAACAGAAGCGCAGCAACTCTCTGCTTTATGTTTGTCATGGACACGTGCTTAAGTTCTCCTAGTACCCACGGTAATTCCGCAAAACGACGCGATGTATTTTGAAATGTTTGCCTCTAAGCTAGACAAATACATGTGACGGGTCACCTGACCAAGGCCAAAACCACCTCAAAACTACGGATTCAAACTCCTTAATAACTGGACAATACACTGTGAACTGATTACAAATTTACAAACAAAGTTTTATATTTTTAATTGTGTGTTTAACTCATCTCATTCAAACATCGAGTAGGTATCAAATAATCAAAGAATTTATCTATAATGAAGTTGTTAATTTTATGAACTACTAAATAACTTACTACCTGTGTGTGTTGCCGCGACGCGGGCTGCAGCAAGACTACTAAAAGATGCAGAACTTACAACAGTCTGGCGAATAGTCCCCGTAAAACTTTTCACTTTCCAGTAGTGGACGTGTCCACGGACGACTTTTCCTGACTGAAGAAAACCAGTCTTCCCTAATGCCTCCCTATGCCTCGAGGTTCGACTAATATAAATTCCAAAAGTTCTGTACATTTATCCTTGGATAACTCATAGGCCACGGAATACAAAACCGAACCCGGCTACACAAATCGGACGAAAACTGCTGGAGCTGAGACTACTATGACAATGTCCACTATATGGGAGAATAGTATAGACGTGATTACTGTCACTTTCCACTTGGCAACTCTTAAACTTGGAGCACTATGTTAAGAAACTCTCCTTAATAACTTGGAGTAGATGTTGTGATACGCTGCCTCTCTTCTCTCACCATGGCTTTATAATATCCTCTCACAATTCTAGAAGGATCTAGTCAGCTCTATATGATTCAGTACTAAATATAGTTCCATTACAATCTAATTCTGGATCAGCTCCAATGTTTCCATATTAGAATGTTCTAGCCATCAACCCACACACAGCAGTGGCCTGTAGAAATAAATTGGGCGCCATCTAATGTCATCCAGAATTTTCCCTTGCCTTCTAATGAAATCACTTAGGTCCAGGTACATTCCAGAAATTTCCCCGCTTTTCTGAGCTCTTCTTGAGATCTTCTGGTTCATTATATTTGCTTTTACACACACCATAAACATTATGCATAGTCATTATAACTAAATGCCATAATGGGAACCAGGCCTTGCCTTCTGCAAAGGCACGGATACCACCCCGTATACCAAAT
>JAMKCH010017634.1:0-37722 GCA_023653785.1 Ophioderma brevispina | reverse complement strand
CCTTTTTGTTGGATCTCTTTTTGCATCTGCAATTTTTCTTTTCTAATTCAATTTTCCTTCTCTTTTTGATTTGTTCTATTTCCATGTCTTCAATTCTATTTCTAATTCCTTCTGAATTTCAGTTCTTTCAAGCTTGAATTTATTCACTTTCGCCCTTGTTCCTGAATTTCTTCTATCTTTTCCAATTAGGAAATCCCAAAATCTTCCTGGACAAATTTTTCAATCAAATTATTTTTGATCACTGCTTTCTATAGCATGTTTTGCCTCAAGTCCTAAATGCTGGTGTTTCATTAACTCGGCTTTCTCAGCTCATCAAAATTCTCCCAAGTTATTTGCCCTATGAAACACTTCTGGGTCAAACTCCATTGTTGTTGTACTCTACAACACAATTTTAACTTGAACCAAACTACCAAGTAAGTATAGTACAATGTAATACACACAAAATTTGTATGATAAATGTGCACAATGTTTGCAATATTATCACCCACCACTTTAATGTGTAAATTTTGACCAATAAGGCTCAAATTTATATCAATTCATTCCCGGAAAAAACGAGCCCCCAATCTGTATGACGTCTCGTAGACTTTAAGGTCAGAGAAATACCTTCAAACACAAATAAATGAGCCTGTGCACGATATCTCAATTATATATAATAAACAGTTGAATGATCTTTACTTGATTTGTCAAGAATGGTATGTCCAAAACAAAATTACATATACACAATTAGTTAAGCTTACTTATGTTTAATAGTTCTAGTATGTTGAAGGCGTTGCAGGTCAACGATAATATGTCCTCAAGCGAAACTCCAAAATGACAGCGCACAAGTTCATACCAAACTCCTCAGGTATTTATATTCCAAGGGAAGGTCTTCTCAGTCCTGAAGTAATCTTGTCCAGCAGTTCAAGAGACGGGGCTTTCCCTCCGACGCAAAAGTGCCAACAATAATAAAATCCAGGTTAATCTACCACCATCCGTTGTCGCTTGTTCCTCTGAGGGACCACAAAACTGGAATCCTTTCGATTCCAAAACTGGAGCCTCTTTCTAAGACGACAGCAGACAATTTAGTATCAAGCTCCGGCGGCATCCAAAAAAACTATTAAATCCTGGCACTAGTATTTGTAGAACTCAGATCTAACATTATTGTAGAGAAAAATATAGCTATAATTATACTGTATAGCTCCAGCGCTCTAGTTCAGCTCCTCTGATTTCAATTGCTGGCAGAGAGTCCTTTACAGTGATAGTATTTAACGTCTCACAGATAGATTCCCCTTTCTAACAATAATCATTACATCATTCTCATTGCATAAACAGACATTGCACCTCAAAATCAGATTGCACCAATTAAATTACATCAAATCATTATATATCAACTTTGTGGGAATCTAGGTTCGGGCACATATTTTTTGATTCTCAAAAGCATTATAAACAGTTTCTAAGTTTACATCTTGGGGAATTCCCATTCCCCTTGTGCAATCTAAACAGGTGGAGTTTGCAAAAACAAAACTAGGGGTTTTCCTTTTCTCTCTTTTATGGTAAAACAAAGTGCTTTTCCCGTGAGAATCTCTTCTCAAATAAAATGAGAGGGAGGAAATACATATTTTAAAAGTTTAATCAGTAAAATGGAGGGCTATAAACAATTCTTTGAGCATTTCTGTATGGTTCCCTGCATTCATAGCACTTCCCCCTGCCTGCCTGACTGTACATGCAAGTAAGGGCGCCACCTATAGCTCAGTGATTACACTTTCCAGGACCATCCACTCAGTTGAGCAATTTTCTAGAACCTTCTCCTCCTTTTGGTGTTCCCACACACCAGATTATACGCACGACCAGGTTTACACTTAGGACTTGAGTAATTTATATATTTTGTGTGATAATTTATAACATCACTCCACTGGGGCCTGTACATTTCACCTTCATTGGCATTTTCCCATGGATTCAATTTATCACACCACAATGAATTGCTTTACCCTCTTCCCATACATGCCACATGGATCCTCCTTACTCTCACTACAACTCCACTCTTACCCCGCTCACCAGCACGTTCGTTTTCCCAAAAAACAGGAGGTTTACCTTCAAACCCTTACTCTCCAAAGCCTTCTCATTTCAAACTCCCTCAGTCCCCTCCATTGTCTCTCATTCATGATCTCTCCATCTGGCTCTTTCCAGACGCCTACCTATCACTGAAATTCAACTTTCATCACTTCCCCTCTACATATTCCCCTTTCGACATCTCTTCCGTCCTTTGTCATTGCCTTACGATCTTATACACCTTGTTTGGTTCTCATCTAACTCAGCTCTCAGCAGCCCTCCTCCTTCATAACCTTTTGCCACCACGTTTTTGACTCACTTGTCAGCCTCTTATACCTCTTATTCTCTTTAGTACCATTTTGTCTAATTCCCTTATATAAGTGTTCCAAATAAAAATAAACCGTGATCGAGTTTAATGTTTTCACTTTAAGAAAACCTTTCAAAGAGCATTTTGATGATCCAGAGGCTTCATCTCCGGACTTACAATTACAAGTATGTAAAAATCTTGTAAACGTTGGGCTATAATTTCTGACGTGTGGGAATCATTCTTCCTTGGGAAGAATTCAGATTTTCTGTGCATAAATGAAAATAATACCCACACTCACGCACACACACACATTTCTTAACCATACAAACATACCATTGAAATGTACTTAATTTTGTACCTTGACTTACTTGTCTTTGGACCTTGAAATTTTAAATTGAAAAGGGGTGTGCACACTCACTGATTGATCTGAAATTCTGTGAAAATGCTTTCCATGAATGATGTTGGGGAACTCTATAAGTAAGTGAAGATAATTCTCGAGGTGTTTGAAGCTAGGTCATCATAAATTCACTGAAAGCACTGGGCTAAGAATACTCCCATGGGGCGCACAAGCGTAATTAGGCTTTCTGTTATCGCCTAAGAACAAAAAGATGTAACCACCATATGTCACTTAGATACCAAAGGATGCGCTATATTACCATTCGGGTCATCAGGTTTGATATGTTGAGATGTGTAATGTTTGCAGGAATTTATTGGCTGAAAATAAGGGTACGAAGGATATGAGAGCATGGTTCTTGGTCTCAGTTGTGGAGGGACTTCCACCATCCTAGAGTTTGAAACATTAGCAGGCAAAGTCATTGTTTCGTAAGTTGTGATTGGCCTGTTTGTAGACTTGGCCACCATGGGTGAGGATGTGAGTGAGATGTGATAAAATGGAATAGTGAGGATTTATTGCTCTCAGTCACAGATTTAAACCAGTTTGAACCACTGTATGTTGGTCTGCACATTGAGTTAGTTCTTGCTCCGGATATGAGAAAACGCTCGCATTTAGATCATCACAGAGTATGCTGACATACAGTTTGGAATCCTTTGTAGATCTCCATTTGCAACATTGATAGTGTGGTAATAGTTCAACTTGGTTGTCTATCGGAGAGAAAACAGTCATAATTTCTAACAGTCTCCATGTTTACCCAACCCAAGTTGGAGCATTCAATAAGTTTGTTGAAGGTTGTGATAACAGCAAATCATAGGGTTTAGCAACAAAAGCAGTGTCTGTCGTCTTACTATAGACCTGATGATAAAATTCTGAGGTGGATGAGTACGAAAGATGAATGGGTGGAGAAAGACAACCATCTAAAGTAGTACACTTGAACGAAATTTGGATTAACAGTAAACCCATTTCATTAATTAAACTTTTCTTAAAATGCCCAAAAGCGTATATATGTATAATCTTAATAAAATAAATCTTCAGAAACTACAGAAAAAATAAAGTTTTCAATATACTATATTATCTAGCAGCCGAGATTTGTTCACCATGTAGCGCCAAATGGCCCTGTCGTCATTAAGTTGGAGATGTAAGATGGATCCTTGTGCTGGCATGTCTCTAGCAATCACACCAATGTATTTAAAGGGGCTACGACCCCTGTTTGGGCACAGTAATCTCCAACGTGAGTCGGAGGACTAACTTGATCAATGCACGATGACAGGGACCGGCAAATCGAGCTCGGCGTTGGTCAACAGAAAATGACATGGAGGGGGTTATCTTCTGTATCTGTGGTTTGGTCTGTGCTTTGGTCAGTGCTACACATCAGGATATGTTTTGTTCTTGCATAAGTGCCATCAGTCTATCCTGTAGCTCTTCTTCATGGTCCAGTTCGCAGATCCATATACAGGATACTCTCTACAAGCTTCTAAATAACTTCAGCTTGGTTGAACTGGATATACCAGATTGCCATAAGTGGTGTGTAGTTGTAGGTTATTGCAGGCATTCAAGCTTGTCCTTTGCGGGACAGAAAGTCTTTCTTTGCTGTCGACAACATAGGACCCCAGGTACTGAAACCCGGACATCTTTGAGTTGGGTTACGGTCAGGTAGTTTAGCATTCTCAAGTGATGTTAGTGGATCTTGTGCACCCAACATATCAGATCGGCTGTTAGGACTAGATCATCTGCGTTGTCAATGTCTGTGAGATGCTGAATTTGGTGACGTCTAGAACACTTGGGTTTGATGGTGAGGCACTTGTCGTCATGATGTCAAGGGGAGCAATATCACCTGGAGGAGTGAGTAGTGGTTAGGAACTCCTTTGTGGCCCTATCCATGGTCTGCACAAAGCTAGGTGGGTTGTCATACATGATGCAATTGCTTTGACAGTCTAGTCTGGGACAACCATAGTGGTAATATGCAGCATTACATCCCTGTTGACAATGTCAAAAGCTTGGCGAAGTCTACTAAAACAATGACGCTTTTCTCTTGGAATTCTCACCTATTAAATGATAATTTGAGGGCAAGTATCTGAGTGTTGATCTGCCTTTGCGAACCATCTGGTTCCGGTCTTGAGGAACTGGAATGGTCTATGTGAGAATGATTCTGTTGAGCAGCATGGAGTTGTGGATCTTAGAGCCAGTGGTGACAGTGTGATGGATTCCTCTGTAGTTTGGGGTTGTTGGAGATCGCCTTCTTTCTTTGGGTTAGAGAAGTGATGAACGAAGTTGATAATTATGGCAGCTGTGTGTTTCCATGTTTAGGGGTTGTTACAAATTCAAAGTTGATCCTGGAATAGTGGAATCTTCCAGATTACTGCAGTAATGTTGTCGGGACCAGAGGTCTTAGTGTTGTTAAATTTCTTCAGGCAGACTGAGATGCTCGATAGTGAACGGTTCCAGTTTGGATGGGAAGGGTGTAGCTAGCTTGTAGTCGTTGCACGTGAAAGGCCGTCCCAAGACTGGCTTGTAATCTCAGTGCTGGAACCCTGTACTGGTGGTGGCAGTGGATAGTTCATGGTTAAAAGTGAGAAGAGGCCGTTTCACCTGGATGATCGTTGTGAGGGCTGTAGCCCAGCAAATGACTGTTGTTTCGGATTACCCATCAGTGGAAGCTTCAGGATGCGCTTGTTACAGTTGACAATGTTGGCACATGACTTCGAGGGTTGACAATCAGAAAGCCTTACTCAAAAATACTGCTTTTGAGAAATGTGATGTTTATATTTCTACTAAGCAAATCTATTCAGTATCAAAATGTAAACCTCTCAAAATGCTCATATATGGACTGGAAGAAAACATTATATAAACTTTAGTAAACAAGCAACAATTTTTAAATTATGAGCAGCAGAATTTAAAGCAATTCTTTAATATTTCATTTACAGTGATGAGTTACGTCTTCTGACGGTAACTGAAAAAAGGTATTCTGTGAGTTGCATCTTCAATCATTGCCTATGATTGACAACATTATTTCATCAGATGTAGAGACTCAAAATAAGGGGTTTCTTTTTTAATTTTGCAACTTATATTAATCCAATTTTGCTTGAGATCAGTATCAAGAGGAAATTGGGAGGACGGGCTATAGTGTAGTGGCATCACTCGCCTTTTCACCAATGCGACCCGGGTCAGTCCCCTGTGGAGCCTGTGTCGTTAACGTGAATTTGGTTGGTTTTTGCTGGACCATACCGTCCCGCAGGTTTTCAACGAGTACTTCTGTTTCCTCCTGAATCTAAAATCGGACTTCTTCCCATAATGCCGTCCTTGTTTCTGGATTATACTTGTGTGTTGTAGCAGCCCTAAGGCGCTCCACAGCGGCCGCCCTCTGAGCACGTCGGTGGATTTGTCGCGTGTTATAAGAATTAAATTACATATTATGATTATTAAATATTATATTATATTGTTGTTTTAAGTGAATGAAAAGTAAAAATTTCCCAAAACGCAAAGTGACTGCACAAGGAGTACGATATTCATGTAGGTTAAATATCATATCCGCAAGATTGAAAGTTGTGATACATTTAACATAAAATCATGTGTGACCATCTTTCAAACCAGGCCTTTACTATCATGTACATGTATATACCCAGTACATTATACTTTGTTGACTGTTTGCATGAAGCAGAGCACCCGCAAAAAATAATTCATGCATCAAAATGGAGGGAAGGAGCTACATTCGGAGGACCAATAATATGCTACTATAGTTTCCATTCTCATCTATATACTACAAACTGTTCATTAACAGAAATCAATCATTTCCACAGTTTCCAATTTGTTCAGTTAAAGACACTATCAGTGATTTGCAAATCGAAAAAATCATCAAAAAAATCAGATTTTTTGTGTATGTAACAAGTACAGATACATTGTATCCTAACATACCCTGCAAATGATTAAGACCAGAGAAAACAACCTAATAAGGACCGAATCAGAGATTTAAGTCATTAATGTCAGTTCGGACACTTAATACAACACGTAATTGAATGGGGAATCGTATCTTGGAACACTGCCGTTGTCTTCCTTTTCTGTCAATTCTACAGCTTGGAAAAGGTAACTTATGGAGAATTCTACAGACGTATCCTTCACTTTGAAGATATTTCTGCCAAATTTCAATTATTTTCCAAATCACTGGATAGTGTCTTTAAAATTAACTGATGTCCCAAGAAAATACGTTGTAAACGTGAATTGTAAACATGTGGCACTCCATTGTAATAAGCACCATAGATTATGCTCATAAATCAATTAGGCATTAGTTCAAGCACATAAACAAGGTGTCATGTCATCCCTTTGGACTGTTTTAAAAGAAAAATCCTAATATAATGTGGGAAGGGAGATAAAAAGCTGTTTGCAATTATGGCAATGCGCAAATATGAAAGTCTCAGCTCATTGTTGGCCCATAACGGTCCATCAGAAGGTCGTAACTCGGAGGGTTAAGGCTTTCTGTTAGTAAAACAAGTGTGCACCCAATTGAGATGTGGTGAAGTGCTATTTGCTTTATAGCAATAGGAAGTAGACTGAGTTAAGGCCTTCCTGGTTTTCGAAATAGGTGTTACAGATTTTTTTTGTACCAAAAAACATCAAAATGTCCAAAAAGTGAGTTACCGTCCTTCTGTTTGTCAACCTCGACTTGAGCGCCTTTGGTGACAAAAGAAAATCCCATAACTCCTATAGCTGCAGTTTTCCCATTTTTCTTCCAGGCGAGGCTGTGTGAATATATGCATTAGCCATGGTATTCTCCTGTAGTAGGGTTCACTGTGCACAATGCGGTGTTCTTGTATACAGATGACATCAATACATTACAGTTGTGCTTCATTACGAGTCTTTCTTGCTGTGGTTGAGAGGTTGAACGTGTTGATGTGAAAGCATTTTTGATATAACAAAGTTGCCATGCATCTGTTCGTCAATTCAGAGTTGGAAATTCAAGCTATGCGGTAGTGAACAATCCATCATCCGTATTGGTGGAGACCAATGTTGACGCAGTAAGCACGACTCGGACAGGGGCTCAAACCTGGTGCTACTTATAAACAATATCCTTTGTCGATTGGCCAAATATTACCTGGGATTCGCAGGTTTTCATTATACCATACTGATCTCAACCCGATGGCAACATCAAAGAATGCATGTCTGAAACAACAGACTTCAAAATGATCTACGAAAGCCTCCAACGGCGCTCCTGAAAACGTATCCGCAACCGAAAATGTGATCGAACATGTAGATGGAATTTAAGAATCGTACTTGGACAAGGATATATTGTCGACACAACTTCCAATCCAAATTCTCATAAAACCGTTCGAGGGGGGAGTGGTGTGTTCAGAGTATGGATGACGAGGTTACTTTATTAACGAAACCCGTACATAATCATTCAAAACTTGCTTTAGAGATGTAACCAATGTATACCTAGCAGATGAAGGTGAAGATTTGGACCAAAAAAGGCAAAGTTGGGCAAACCACCGGAGCATATGTTTCCTTCCTCAAACACATTGGTTATTGATTATTATTAAACAAACGTCACAGATAATGTGAAAAAAACAATTGAAGCGTACGTCAAAAAGACAGCAGTTGTTGGTTTATTGTTCTTGCTTACATTTGTAAACACTTTCATGTGTACCATTTCGAAAGGAAAAAGTAGAATGATAACAAAATGCAGAGGTTGCATTTAATTCACCCAAGATGGCTTTTGCCGAAATAATTGCATTTCCCACAGTATTTGAAAAAAAATAGAGGGCATTGTGTGTGGGTGTGCAACATAAATCAATTCAACTGCGTCAATGCAAACATTCGCTATTTCAAATTGTGGTCGACCATGTACTGAAGGTTAATTTTGATGACATGTTCGCTAATTAATAATTGAAAATGAACCTATGGTGGTGGCAGGATTTGCAGGATTTAATTGCCTATCGCAATCAATGATATATATTATCAGGTGAAGGATTTAAGATGTTGAAATGTGATGCTTTGCCTCACCTGATCATGGGACGCAAAGCGGTTCGCGGTGGTTTAACTTTATCGTGACTTTATCGGAGTTACATTTGAAATGAATACACAGTTTTTAACAAGTAATTTTCTGGTAACTTTGTTCATAGCACCCACGTGTCATGCTTACAATCATGGCACTGTGACAATTGCAGTCCTGGCAACATTTTTTAAATGATTGCTATCTTTTCGTCGATCGCAACATGTCTTTTGGACCAAAGCTAATCTGCTTTGTTTAACCTTTTCTGGTATGAATAGTAATTCGCACCTTGTGTCTGTAAACAGCACCGAAGAGAATGAATTCCTTTGGAACTATTCTAAGCCATTCTTCAATGCTTCGGACTCGGTTACACCTCGCATATGGATTGGTTATACGGATGCTGTTACAGAGGTATGTGTAAGATAATGGGGTCACTTAATGGCATTATGATTAAATGGGGTGTCAAATTCTAAACTCTGTCGTTGGCGAATCAACACTTGAAAAATGTACGAGAAATTGATGGCAGGGCGAATGTAGCATTATTATACAAAATTATCTGCAATAACAGAACAATCTACTCCACTATAACTTCGGCTTTTAAATTTCGGTACAACACTGCACAACCCCTCAAAATGAAACTAATACCCTCAACAATATGCATGAAGTGACTACGAAAAACGATCAGACTGCAACGTCCTGCTATAGTATTTTTTTTATTCCCCTGTCAGTAAACGCATATTGTCAATGGTACGAATTCAAAACTAAAAAGACGTATTAACAACTGATATGCTCAACTTTGTTCAACAGAATAAGACGCTTTTTAACCCATTTTACATGGACCTTTTTGGTATCGAATATGTAAAGGCTTCATTATCATACCAGATGCAATTGAATAGATTGTCGTACAGTCTGAGACACGCTATCGATTCCTTTGTTTTGAGTCAATCAAAGAACGGATAAAGTACCATAAACATTGAGGACGGGTGAACCTCTTAACAATGAGTAGGATTAGGCCACGTAAATATTGTAGCTCGTGACCAAAAACTCTTAGTACTTATAAATAAATACGAATAAATATCTTCTAATCAGATCTTCTAATATTCCTTAGTGACGTAAAAAGAACGTTTGTGAGTAATAATTACTTATTCGTATCATTTTCTTATATTAAATACTTCAGAGTTTGTTCAAGTTTGGTGTTTGAAATTTATTCAGTGCATTTGCCTTGCATTATTTTGTTCTTGAGAAAAGGGACATTTTTTAATTATGGCCTTAATCTGATCTGGTATCGTCGTCACATCGAATTTCTATTGTATTGATTGGGTAAACTAAAGTATACAACCTCTCAGAACGAATGGAATAACAAAAATCCTACTATAATTGTAGTTTGGTCACCAATCGGATCGCCATCTGCTGTCCGGATATGCGTATTACACCATGTACAATACTAGTATGTTGATACTACAGCCTGTCTTAAAAAATGGTACAATCAGGAAAAAAAATTGTTTAAATATGAAATTTCAAAATAAGGCTTTCTTACTTGGCATAATATTAAAGAACAAATACCAGGCTTTCCAATGGTGTTTGTTTCATCTTATTTGCTTTTGTCAATCCAGAGATATAATCAATTTTAGTGCGATATACCAAAATCGATTTTGTGCCACTTTTATGCATGGACATGGGTTGTTTCGCCCAGTTATGCCATGCTGGAGATTGAAGCACACAAACGATTGCAACTTGACAAAAGAACAAAACACATATTAAAGTAAACAAAGGAAGTCTAGTTTTATCGACACAAGTTTTAATAGTCAACATAATCAGTTCAATAATGATAAATATCTTCTTTTCATAAATAATAAACAATACCAATATTTATTTCACATCAAGGAAATGGAGCTTTGAATTTATTACAAAATTGGTATTTGTTAAAATCATGCCAGAAGGAATATAATTGCAACCAAAATAAACACTCCAAATCCAAAGAAATGGTTTAAAAATATTGCACTATCTTTGTGCATTTACTAATTGTTGAAGTCATTAAAGTCAATAAAAATTTGAATTTGGAAGCAAGGTATCAAAGTGTTGGTAGGAATTTGCGTTCCATGATACTTCAAGAACATTAAAACTCTCTCCACCAGGTTGCTGTCCGCTCATGGTTCTCTTGTAACAAACAACGGTATGTCAAATGTTATTCACTTTATCTTAAAGCCAGAACTTACTGATCATAACTTCCACCATTAAGTAACTGTTTTCGTATCTTTTAGAATTATTTTATGAAGTTAATCCCCTTTTAAAGAATTTCATATCTGTTCAAGTGTGAATAAGTTATGTTTAAATAATTCTTTCACCGTTTTCACTCAACCAGAAAGTGGCACAAACTCGATTTTTGTGTTCCGCAGTAAACTGGAGTTATCTCTCGATTGAAACAAGCAAATGAGATAAAACAAAAAACCCTGAAAAGCCTGGTCTTTTCTCTTTAATATGATGTGCACAAAGACTTACTTATGATATGATATAATACTGAAAAAAATCGTTTTTTGGTTGTACCATTTTTTTTAGACAGGCTGTAGTGTAAGTGTCATGATTTTTTACAGGGAGAATTCAAATGGACAGACAACTCACGATCACATTATCAGAACTGGGACCCTGGACAACCGGACAATAAACCAGCTGGCGGACAAAAGTGCGCAATGATGAAAATGGATACTGGAAGATGGTTTGATTTTAAGTGCGATACTGAAAAGAAATTTGTTTGCAAGAGAAATATCTTCTTTACTGATCGTAAACTAATTCTACGGAAATCCATTTAGAAGTAGCATTTAATGGATGATATGGTTGCAGCAAAACAAAGACCATATTTTGGAGTTAAAGATTGTCTGACAGATGTTATTTAACGCCTCCTGTGTCAAACTTAGCGATTTCTCACGTCAGCTAGTGAACAACTATAATTATTTCTAATGTGTGTTTCTTTGGATAATTTCCACATGTGGAAATTCAAGAGGATTGGTGTAATACCACATGTGGAAATACACCAATTCGTGCTCAGGGGTATATCCGCATTATTCTTAAGGGTCATTCCGTAGGTTATTATTCCGAAAATACAATGACGGTCATCATTCCGAAGGGTCATTATTCCGAAAATAACATGAGGGTCATCATTATTCCAAGAATAACATAATGGTCATAATTCCGAAAAAAATAAGGGTCGTTATTCTGAAGGTTCGTTATTCCAAATTTACCTGCAGGGTCATTATTCCGAATTTAGCATGAGGGACGTTATTCCGAAAATATACTAATGAGTATTTTTCCCGTATTTTTCCGAATTTAAGTTGAAGCTCATTATTTCGAAACATCAATGTGTTTGTTTTTTTCGAAATTGGAGTTAGGGTAATGGTTTATGGTTCGGATTAGGGTTCCCTAACCATTCGGAATATTGACCGTAAACGTAAGCTCGGAATAATGATCCGTGCCTTGTTCGGGAGGGAATAACGATCCTACGTGATTTTCGGAATTCGGAATAAACCGTGTAAGTATTCTTGGGACAATGATATCTACTTTTTTCTGAATAAGACCTGTACATTCAAAAGGGAGAAAGCCTCACATGAACGGAGTTCACAGCTGAATGATAAACGGTAAGCAGATGGTATTGATTTCATGTTTTTTAAAACATTGTTTATTTTCATGCCAATTTATATTGCAAAATAAACTTAATAGAGGTGAACACAATTAGTTGGGTAGCAGATGATAAAAACAATATATTGCATTACATGATTCATTGAGCACTTAAAATATTTAAGTTGTCGATGCTACCTTTGTTAAAATAGGCTTTAGATTTGCGCAACGAACCGAATCGTTAAAAGAAAGAGTTTTTAAGGTGGGAAGGAGGTAATTTTAGTAAAAAAAAATGTGCACATGGGAAGTTGCAAAAACTGATGTTAATTTGTTGGGAGGTGGCACAACCTTAGTGAAAGATTGAAGAATCTTTCTTATTTTATTAAATTCACACTGTACAAAAAAATCGGTTTCGCCAAAATATTAATCAGGTTTGTATATGATGAGGTGATATTTTGCCGAAAACAGACATATCATCGGCATTACATGTACTCATCTCCTTGGGAAAGAATGATTGATGTGTAGATTTTTAATGAATTACTTATGCAGATGAACTCACAGGTTTATATTATTTTCAGAGATGATGAATTCATATGCAATTTCCAAAAACTGTGTCCGAGATGTTAAAAATGGTCTACTGCCTACTCATCTAAAGTTAAACGCAGGACAAACTGAAGTTCTTCATATCATCACACTTCGCTTCAGGCCCAGAGATCGCATTTCATCCGTGTGTATCGGCGATGCTGAGGTTTTGAAAGCTGCACGTAAATCTTTGGTTGTTCGTTTTTAAATTATCTCAACATTTATCACTCTGCTTCCCAAAACTTTAAATCCACAAAAATTCGTTCCAATTTCTTTAAATCAAAAACAACCTGTTTTAAAGAGACATGAAGGCTTTAAAAAATTTCAGACATAATGAAAAGGAATCTTACTGAAATCAATTTCAACAAGTTGAAAAACAATTTGGATGTTACATTCTGTATAAAAGCATGAAAAGAGCAAGAGTTCTTGCATTTGTGACAATCTGCCACGGAAAATCAAGGTGTTGACACCCTGCCAGAATTAAGGATTAGAATGTTTTGTTTTTTTTTCTTTTTTTTTTTTTTTCTTTTTTTTTTCTGACGCAATTTTAAGACGCATTCAGATCGGGATTGAGACATTGTACGTCAGGCTTGTTGTAAGATTTATTGATCTGGCAAGTGAAAGGGGATTAGCCGGGATTAGCACTTGTTTTATACAGACTGTCCAAAAAAAAAAACTATACAATCAAAGATTAATTTTTTTAGCCAAAAATTTAAAGTTCATCTCACTGGAAGGTTTTAACTGATTTTTTAGGAGTGTTCCAGCTTCATGAGATTTTTAGTTGGTGAATTCGGGGGGTCGGTGCTGCAGGAGTTAGGACTAATTATATGAGACACTTGAAAAACTGGTTGGGCCAGTTTCGGCTATTCCTGATATCAAACAAAAGTTGCCATTGAAAATCACTCTTCAAGAATTCTTTATTGAAAATTAAAATAAAAAGTAGGTATAAAAGTGTGATTGTGTGATATAATAATTTATACTTTATAATGTCGCAATGCTAAAAATACATGTCGCATTGGGAAATGCAATTCTAAACAGTCTTGTTGTTTCAGTCTATCCAGGTTTCAGCAGAAGGTTAGAACCATAAAAACCCCTTGTTGAATAAACTGAGACCCTTGAACACCAAACCATCCTTTCCTTTATGGCTCTTTGTTGAACCACTGCTTTTTTCATTATAATCCTCCATGGCATCTTGATGCAGTGAGGAATAGGGGAAGGAAATTGTCCCCTCCACATTTGTCCCTAAGCAGACTTGAGGACGTTAACATGAGGTTTCAGCCGTCAAATTCCCCAAATTTCCATAATTTCACTGATTATTGTCCCCCTGAGGTGAGTCACTCATGTACCCACAACATAATAATCTGTTGCCGTCACGAAAAATAATATATTGATAGTTCAATGCATGATAATACATTGATCTGTACAATATTCTATTTTTTTTTTTTTTTTAAATTTTGCAAATTATACACTTCTTATACCTTTAGTTTCTTGAACTTCAGGTGAAACTGGCCCAAGTGATATATTATCCTTGGTGTTCAACGGACAATATCTCCGCTTAGGGTCCACCCAAATTGGATGGAATAAAAGCGAGGATTTAGTTAGGATCTTGTCTAACAAATAAAGTCTCAAAATATCTGGCAAAAATGCCAGGTTTATATTTTGTATAATTGTAGTTTGATTGTATAGTTTTATTGGGATAGTCTGTATATAATGTATAGAGCGTAGATATCATCTATAGGTGTTAGGTTCGAAATTAGGTGTCATTCGCTTTCCTTCGCAGATCAATAAACCCTGAGGACGCATATTACGAAAGTTATATTGTCTTCAGATAAAACCTTTCAAGATGCTTGAAAAGGGCACATATTCATTAGTAAATATAGCCAAGAAGCTGCCATGTTTGTTGATATACTATAATGATTCAAAGCAATTTAAATATCATAACCAAAACAAAGGATGGTATTTCGGCAAGATGGCATCCTAGATAGGCGTTCAATATGGCTGCAAATGTCCATCAGTAAAGGTCAGTAATCATTCACGCTCGGTAGGCTAAAATATTTTGTGGTTTTTAGTGGGATTATCATTCCAAAAATCCCAGTAAGTTTATCTTAAGTGTCATTGATTTGTTATTCATTAAATTACCAATATGGATTGCCAATGGACGCCCAAAACATACAATAACTAACGAAACATATCTCTAGGGACTATTAGTGATCGGATTGTTCGCCCGCTTAGTAAAGTGTCATTACAGTTCAGATTGGATACCTTCTTGGATGGCTATTCTTAATGTATCGATTCCCCTGATTACCTGATGTGTACATTGATCTGATTGCATGCTCTTACAGGGATTATACAACCATTGCAGAACTAGGTTAGACACAACTATCCAATTATAGCCATCGTAGTTAGAGTATCGGAAGCCATCTTGAATTCCTATAATGAAGGATTTATAATCAATTTTTGCCAAATATTTTTATGGTTTGAAATTAAATTTCTTGACTGCCAAAAAAACATCGGGAGATAGATGCCAAAATTACCAACTTGCAGCCAAAAGTAGATCACGATCAGACAACTTTATTGTATTTTCGGCCATATGGAATTCTTTGATAACGTAATTACAGAATCATTGTTAATTGTCACCAATGAATGTTTAAACTAGACTGCGAAAAAATTTACAACTTTTGAGTGAACAGGAGATGAATGTTTGGGTTTTTAGTGGCCATTTTGATTGTTGCGTTTCTACAAAAAAATGCTCAGGTTGATCGCCTGGCATCAATAGGATTCAGAATCAGAACAAGAAACTGGTCTAGAAACCGTGAAAAAACATATCTAATAAAACAAGGTTGATATTATTAGTTATCAATGAATCTGTAGCCTGGACTATATGCCATATTCTTCAAGAATTTGATGTTACCAAAGTCAAATGTTGTCAAAGGGGTCCGTTTAGCGGCCATTCTTGGAGAGGAAGGAAATAATCGTACAAAGTGGTTCAATTTAGTTGAAACGTATCAATAATGTCTCCATCATAAGGAATCAGAATATCAGCGATGTGATCAGTTATAGTGTAGAATATGGGTGAAAAATGGTGATAAAGGTTATTGATCTTTTGATTGGTCCTGTACAGGGGAGCCAAATTTTCAAAAATGCTTCAATCTTGACAAATTTATGGAGCCTGTAGTGACACTAACGATGAAAAGTTTAGTTTGTTATTGGTGCAGATGTTAATTCAAAGAATAAATTTGTATGATTTTGACAAAGTGTATATCATGACTTGTTGTGCAATCGATGACGTCTCGATGTGACACTGTAAAAATAAACCTGTAAAAAAACAGGCATTGACTGGCCGCTGGACTCACTACATGCAGAACGTAAAAATAACTGGAGCCGTAAAATTACTAAACCTTGCAGGGAACGTAAAATAACGGCGTAAAATCTCATCTTCAACGTTTTGTTGGTTTTTTTATTTGTTTAAACAATATTTAAGAATTACAACGTTATTACAACCTCTGACCAAATTTTCCTTCTTAGCTATGGCAAATCATACAAACACTTTTTTATTTCGTTTACCACGTGGTATATTTCAGGCAAAACAATTTTGAGAAAAAAAGCAATAACCAAGGGAAAATGTGAAGAAATAAAGATTTATAACCCGTTTATAATCACTTGTTTTATATGTAACGTACACATTCTAATGTCCTATTACTTAATCTATACTTGACAAACATAATTACATGTACCTTACATAGAGTATCGAACCAGGGCCGTAAGATTACAAGTCCCTAAACCTTATCCACTAACACTACCTGACTTTACTGATAGCAAGATGCTAAAATTAGGTAAACGATTTTCATAGTTTTTTAAATTAAAACGTTACAATAGTTACAAAAGAACGTAATATTACGGAAAATATAATAACGTCAGCGTATAAATACAACTTTTTTCAAAATGTGCGTAGTATTATTTTTTAGCCACTGTTTATTTACATTTTTCTCGCTTCCAAATTGTAATTTTGATGTTAGGGGGGTAATAGGTACTAAAGCGTGAAGAATATTTACTATTGGGGTTTACCGTATTTAAACATGTCTTCTGGTAAAATTTAGGAAACATTTTTTTGTACTTGCAAAGCCCCCCCGCAACCCCCCCCCCTCCCCGAGCTGGACCTTCCATGGTAAGTGGTATCCTTAAGGCTGGTGGAGATTTAATGTTGTATCAGATGTGATTTGGTGCTGCGGCATTTTTGAGGTGAATGAGAAAGAGTCGTGTTAATGATTGGATGTATTAAAACTGTCATGGGTGAATACTGAGATCGTGGTTTGATGTGTCTGTGTGGTTAAGTGAGTAGGGATGATCTCAAGTTTGAATTGATATTGGGGGGTCAGAGAGTAGTGGAGTTTAAGTTTAGTGATGTTTTAAATTTATCCCTCACTTTATGGAAACCAATTAAAACATATGAACACTAAAGGAATACGAAAAGCCCATGGGCATGTCTTATTCTTGGTCACGTAGGCGAAAGAACATAGAAATTACGCTTGTAAAAAAGATAACATACACATTTACATATTGACATAATACACAGCTCAACTTTTAAAGATTCCACGGTTGTCCCATTTTTTGGCATATAAATTACAAAAGAGGAGATGACGGAAAAATTTTGACAAATTATCGCTAATAGATCTGAATGGGGGAAGGTGATTGAAAGCAGATTGAATTCTCCTTCATGAGGTGGTCTCAGAAATGAAGCCTCGTACCCTATCTCTTGATGTCGGAAATTAATAGCATATTTATTCTACTTGTAAATATGGGCTTATTGATACCAAATTCGAATGGGATCGAAAGTTCCAAAATTATAAGTTTACGAAGATTCTGCCACAAAATTCAAAGAATCAGGTGTAAAGTAACCATTGTCCGGCGTACTCATAGCCCTGGACAATGGTGAACATAGGGCAATCATTCATTGACAAATCTTTACGCAACATGTTTAGTTTCATACACGCTTTATTTCCGTTTTATCGCCTATGGAGCCCCGGACTGTGTGGCTCCTACCGGACTATATCAGCTTTAACACCGGCTAATATTGGTTGGGGTACATTCCGTTGGTATCGTTTTGGGCAAGAAAAACTCTGCAAGGCTTGCTATATCATGGGTAGTTGTATAAGATTGTTCACCGATTTTGAAACTCCAGCCCGAGCTACTTTTGACGATATAATTGATAATATTGGTTATGGCGTCATGAATGTCTTGCAGCAGTTGAGGGCGTTATTTAAAGTTTCTCTATTTTACAGTCAACTGTATTAGTGTCGGTAAAAATAAAGTAATCAGCAAGGTTATTCGTCATCATGGATAGTGGTGTATATTTATATATAGTAGATTCAATCCATCGTGTCACTCTAGTACTTTTTCGAAGTTAATGAGCAGTGAATGAGGGGGATGTGCGTGGTGGAAATTACAATTCTCCGCTAATCTATTATCTTGTAGTCCTATAGTAGAAAAAATCATTCCTATGTTTAAGTTAAAACATTCAATCACACGTAAGCGCACGTCGTAGCTACATACTCTCAAACCATCTGTCTAAGTAAGACGTTTTCATATAGAAGTCCCACTGATGCAAATGGGGTATTGCCATTCAATTACGTCACGCGACCACACATACAGCGCATGACGGATCTTGGTAATACCTCATTTGCATCCTGGGACTTCTATATGAAACGTCTACTCCTGTCTTCTCTGGTGACCATTCTTTGATGTGTTCCCTCCAGACAATAACCAATCTAGCGAAAGTGGAAACCTTATTCTTGGTTAGTTTTGGACAAAATCACCAACAATGGTTCCACTGCTAGATGATTTGTTTTGTCATGGGAGCAAATAAAGTTCTGTCACGTGTGTAACTCCCGAAATGGCCCGTTATTGTATTCAACGTTGAGTTAAACGTTACGAGTTTTGAGGCCCAGGGTCTGGGATACGATGGAACACCATAGTTTTTGCACTCTCATGTAAAAATGTCAACATCAGAGGCCAGATTATCTTAGTTTTGTTCATGAAACTGGAATCGGCCACTATTTCTTGTGTCTGCCTCCTCACCCACGAGATATATATTAATCTTTCTTCCTTGCTCATCGTCTTCCCTTTCTCCTTTTTCTACTATCCACAAATCGACATGTTATTATATTCCCTGAATTATATTAAACCACTTGGCTGCATTCTTTACTGGGTAATAGGTGGCCACGTGTATAAATGTTAGGATTTCTCATGTGCTGCGTTACTTTCTTTGGTCATCTCATCCTTTCATCTTTTTTGAGTATTACACAAGTATACACTGAATGTTACATGGAGTGTACTGTGTGTACCCTTCATTATGATTCAACATCTTATTTTGATCTGGTTAGACAAGGCAAAATAATAGTAATTCTGTATGATTTATTCTCTGATTATATCAATAATTAATGATCCATATAATTTTATTGTACTTGGGACACCTCTTAAATGGAGATCTGTTTTGACTCACTCGCGCTTCGCCCAGCCAAGGAACAAAGTCACTTATATTACATTTTCCTTCTTTCTTCCTGCTTGTCGTCTCCCCCTTTAAACTTTTCCTAACGATCTAAATTTCACTAGATTTCCTCTGGATTTCTATGATTATGTTACCACGCAACAATCAGTTTTCATTGTATGGGTTTTTTGAGATCCCTGCCAATCTAGGTATTTGTCTAAATTTGGAACTTAAATTGTATTGATTTTGTTCTGTACTATCTACGATTTTGGTAGTGATTTGTTATTATTATTTTCTGTATATTTGTTAATTGTTATGCCCGACTTCGCTTCATATCCTACTTTCCCCTTTTGCTTTTGACAGCACTCTACACCACGACGACGCCGCGATATTTACCAGTTCCAAAGTTTTGTGTAATATTATACTTACTGAAAAATAAATACACTACGAACCTCTAGAAGCACATGTAATCTTCACTTTCCATGCGAACAAGCAGCCTAAACAAGCACTCTGACGAATTGCTATTATTCTATTTAATTTACAAACATCATTTAATTACGTTCTCCGAAACTTGGTTTAATTTGATACGATGAGGCTTGCTGAGTTGACATCGAGAATTACTCTTTTGAGAAGTGCATTCGACTGGTCGAAGGGGGAGGTGGTGCTCTCACTTTCATCCTTCTGACTAGGTTATCGTCTCCGACCTGACCTCTCTCTCGACTGTGCAGATTGCGATTTTTTCATCGAGGTTTCTTTAAATTCCATGCAAAAGTGTGGTTGTATTGTCTACAAACCAGATTATGTAATATTCTGATTTTATTGCTCGTTGGGAAATACCCTAAACAAAATTTCTAGTGTAAAGGAATCCATGTAATAAGGGGGGACTTCAATTATTGAACTTCTGTCAATAGATAATGACTCCCGAGTAATGCATGCATCAATATGCTCTATTCTTTATGATTTTTTATTCAAACTATTGATCTCCCAACTCGAATTAAACATTTACCAGAACTGGACCGTACTAGTGTTTCCTACTTGATAATATTATTTACCAATGCGATCGTCTCCCATAATTATTAACTCTGGTGTTATGATTACCGATCTTTCGATCACTTTACCATCCCTCACCCCCCAACAAACAATATAGGCCTACTTCCACGCATACGAGCAAGGAGTCCGCCAGCTCAGCCTAATAATATAAAAGGCCCTTAAACAATGCTTTAGCCCTCGTTGATTGGGAAAAGGTGCCACCATGGAAGAGACGCAGACCAAGCGTACAATAAATTCATTTCCAACTTGTCGGAAACTCATGAAACATACAACTGTCCATTTAAATATAACACCCTCCTAAGCGCAAACTCCCTTAAAAAACCATGGGTCACTAAAAGGACTAATTAAATCACTTCAAACTAAGATTAAATTATATTAATAAAACATACATTGCCAAAACCAAATGATGACCAAAATTAAAATACACCAAAGACCGCAATCACTTACAACTTTATTGCGTCTGAAGTAAAACATCATACATAACTAGTAAAATTGAAAATAATACAGCCCGATACCAGAGGAATGAGGAAACTTTAAACAAATTGGGCCCGAAATAGGAAAGTCAAACTTTCCCGATTTTTCATTAATAGTGACGGTGAAAGGATTACAGATAATGCAGTAATTGCCGAAAACTCAATAATTTTTTGCTAACATCGGAATCGTTCTTGCTAATAAGATCCCTAAACCAAATGCTGATTTCAAAACCTCTTTCACATCCTACAACAACTCTGATAGCCTGTTCCTATACCAACCTCTCCGGAGGGAACTTCTAAAAGTAAACATCTGAATTAAAAAACAGCAAATACCCAGTGCATCAGATGACATAAAAACAGGCAATACTCTTTTGAACAACAAATAATCTCATCATTGGCGGTGCTCTCCAACATTTTAATTTCTTCCTTGTATCTGGGACCAGTTCCCAGCTTCCTAAAGCAGGCGAATGTAATACCTATCTTCAAAGCAAGCGACAAACATGATTTTTCAAATTATCGGCCTATATCCATTATACCCCGTCGATAGCTAAAACTCCTTGAAAAATTTTTATATTCGTATTTATTTTTAATTTCATTACTAAACACTAATTATACTTACCCCTCGTCAGGTTGGATTTAGGCCCAAACGGTTTACATAAAATGGCCCATTCATAATGAACTCTATTGTAAAATTGTGAAAATTTCGGATAAAGAAATCACACAATGGTATATTCTTAGCTATCAGCAGGCCTTTGACACCATAAATCAGGATATTCTCCTTATAGCTAAATAAATATGGTTTGGTGTCAGGGGCGTTGCTAATGATTAGATCAGGAATTACCTAACTAATAGGAAAACAACGTGGTTTTGATTAATGGTACCTTTTCTGAACAAGCTTCCATCACTTGCGGAGTTCCTCAAGCTCAATTTTAGGGCCCTTTATTTCTTTTAGATATAAACGACCTCCCACGTGTTCTAATATACCTATTGTTATTTTGTTCGCTGCTGATCCAAACTAACTTTTTTCCCCCCCTGATCCTAATGTACTTGAAACAAATAATAAATAAGAAACTAAAGCTATTTATAACTGTTCAAAACTAAACAATTATCATTGAATGTAAAAAACTAACTTATATTGATTTTTAAAAATTAAACACAAGTCAATAAACCGGACATTAAAGTGGACATTAAAAATAGCAACACCTCTTTCCAACAAGTTCAAACTACTACATTCCTTGGTATTCTTATGACCAAACCTGTCAGGAATTCTCATACCAAACCATTTCCAAAATATCTCCCAATGAATGGTCTTATTCGTAAAGATTGACAGTATCTCCCACAACAATCTTCTTTTCACCCTTTATAATTGTGTTATTTTACCGTGCATTTCATCATGGTGGCTATGTCTTGGGCTGACGCTAACAACAGTGGTTCGATTCACTTTTTCTGCTCCAGAAACGAGCTATCAAAACGTGCACCAACTCCCTGTGGTAGGCCCATACTGATCCCTTTGATTCTCTTAAAACCTTGAAAGTCCAAGATATTTATAGACTCCAACTGAATACTTTTATGTACCAATTCAACCATACATTACTTCCAAACGACTTTTGATGAAGATTTCTTTAACTTCACTCTCAAACACACCCATTATCAAAAACCAGGAAGCGGTATTCGATCATATAAAAATGTTCACACTGTCCTGCAAAGAATACAGTTAAAATCCAGGGTCCCTTGTTTTGGTCTAAATTGCCATAACCACCTAAAAACCATCCCCCTCACTCATCTCGTTCAAAACAAACATGAAAAAAATATTTGTTCAGTTCATCCCAGTGCTTGTCGTCCATCCTTAATTCTTTGCTTTCCTTCTTTTTTCTTTTCTAATGTTCAACCTCTTCCCTTTATCTAATAGTCGTCTTCGTACTTGCTGTTTCTTGTAAGTGTGTTGTGTTCTTGCTTGTTTTGTTTTGGTGCTTAATACCATTATACATGTTAAAAATCGTAAAAGAGGTCATTGCACCCCACTCCCGCGTTTTTAGCAGTGACCTCGTCAATCCACGGGTGCAGCAGTGATGCACATTATTTATGACCTTAATAATAATATGACATTATCATATTCCTATGCAGTAGCACTGTTCTTAATTATTTGAATTCCACATATGGAATAATCATGCAATGTTTGAACATTTGACTAAAATATACAATGTTTATTCTTCTATGTAATACATTTTTTATAATTATTTAAAAAAAGAAAAAACCTAAAAAATTAAAAAAAAAAAAATTATTGATTGATTGATTGATTGATTGATTGATGTGATTTAATCGACACTGTCCAAAAACTTTTCTCTGGTGACCAGATGGGTTGAATCTACTATGTGCTGTGGGATGTGCATATAGCAAAAGGAGCAAGTAATTTCTACCGCCACTTACGCTAGGCAAGGTAAAGGTAAGAAGTAGAAGTTAAGAGGGGAAGATGGACGAAAAATGTAAGCGAAGAGATAAAGGACTAACCACAGGATAATCAGATTGAAGAAGAAGAGAGAAAGAGGACGATGGGTGGAAGGTGATGAAGGGAGGGACAGGAGATACTGAGTGGAAAAGAGATAATAATATTGGCAAGAGGAGAGGTGAAGTAAGAATGGGGGAAGAAGTGATGTGGGGAAATAAGGGATAGGAGATGTGTGGGGAGTAAGGAGAAACTGTGACTGACATTAAGATAAGTATATAAATAAACCAAACTTCTCAATAATCCTATGTCGTGCTGCGCGGTCGCGAGCGCTTCCACCAATTAAAGTTGACGTGATGTTGTAATCAACCCGTCGACTAAATCATGGAGATGAAGATGAATTAGTATAATAAATAGGTTAATAAAGTAGCTGAGCTAACTGGTGAGCAAATAGATTTGGACAAAACAAGGCGAGAGAAAGAAGTGGCCAGATGGGGAGCAAAAGAATCGAGAAGGGAATAGAGGAAAGGAAAATCACAGGTGGATGTGAACAAGATTAAGACAAAATATGTAGCCCAAGACAAAATTAGGCAACACCCTCATGACAGTGTGCAAAAAAGCGGGAGCTGGGAGCACCGCTCCGAGGAAATGGTTGAAAGTCTTATAGGTATCTATGTAAACATTGCATGGTGCTCCCCTGAGGAAGAACATTTTTTGCAACCCCTGACTGATACAGATAGCTATTAAGTCCTATTACATTACTGGGGTCTTTACAACGTTACTTACGTAATATAAACTTATAACTATTTGCAAAAGAAAGGAAATTTTAGAGTGGGGAAATTAGGTACAATAACAACCGGAAGTAGCTAAATATGAACTAAAATAAATTTCAGTAGCATTGGAGCTCAATAGAGCATGACGGAACGGGCAACAGACTGTGTCCAAGTGCTAGTTGAGGTGGGGCGTTGTTATTTTCAATAAATGGGGGGATTAATTATAGCAAGTTCGATGTCTGGTTTATTGTTACATTTATTTTTATAAAATAATAATTTATAGTTAGTCTTTTAAGCATTAATTAATAATTTGTTTTAAACCATTGTAAATGAGATGAAATTCATATTTACTATTATGCTAGATAATATCCGGGAATGACCTAACACGCCAAATGTGGGACAGAGTTACACATTTTCTTACAGTTCAATGATCCAATATGAATTTTACCGTGATTTACCGTGTGAATCAATGAACAGGAATTGAAACTGAACTCAACGCATGTAAATGTGTCACGGTGTCTGAAAACGAGTTAATCGTTCCAAAGACGTCAAGTTTCTAACAGGCAACAGTAATGAAAGAAACGAGGTATGTATTTGTATGTTTTTAAGTTTACCATCGATAGGATTATTTTATTGTTATAGTTGATGACACTGCTTTGATTCCGCGTCCATTTATATCACAGAGCATGAACAAGAAATTTATCTTTGCAATAGCAATTGTAACACAAAACGAACAGTGATTCAACAGTTAAGAACAGTATCACTTTGTCAAATTTATGTCCATTCCCCAGCATGCAGTTATCGGCTTGTCAAAACTTTCTCTAATGTAGGTTATATCATTGACTCTTAATTGAGGGTGGTAAATGACCATCTTTCAAGTGAGTACACTCTATGGGCCTTTTGGCTATATATTAAAATTAAAATCTTAAACATTTGGGCATTGGTTCAGTGGAATTTTAAGTTTTGCATGTGAGGTCAATGGTGAAATTGCCAATTTTAGAAATGATTTCGGAAACGCAACGTCCTTGCTCAAGCTAAGTACTAGAGTACTAACACTATTTGTCTGTACCCACACACACCGCACCCTCACACACAAACATACACACACACACAAACCACACACACGCACACCCCCCCCCACACACACACACACACACACAAACATATACAAACACTCGTGCATTTGTATGGTAAAATAAGTATACCAAAAAAAAATAACATGCTGAATTGGGAAGGGATTCAATTTTACAGAAATTGTTCGATGCAATTTCGTGCAATGCCATGAAGGCTGACTCAGAGATTTCCCGAGGATTATCCCAATGAATGTACGAGTCAGCTTGTGAAACTAGAAGACCAACCAAACTTTGTCAATGATGTCACAAATGATTGTCGGAATTGGACTGTCTGGATTAGTTTATTTCGAGAATAAAAGATTATATTTTTTGGTTTTAGCATGAGATTTTTTGATGGGCATCCAATATTTTGAGTGGCGGATGCCCATCCATTATGACACCTTATTCAGTGGGAGTGGTTTATCATGTTAACAAGAAATTTGTTGGTTCAGGTCAAAGCTCCGCCCATCCATTACTGATGGATTTTAGGTGGATGCAGCAATTACGCGGTGTGTAGATGAATATGACACGCGCAAACGGATACCAGATGGATACCAGCTACCAGACGGATACCAGGTGCATACCAGCTACCAGACGGATACCAGGTGCATACCAGCTACCAGACGGATACCAGGTGGATACCAGCTGCGCCGGCATCCACCACTCAAATATTGGATGCCCATCCATTATGACGGCCAAGATGGCCAAAACAAAAAATCTCATCTTTAATTCTCTAAGTAATGGATGGGCGGATCTTTGACCTAAAACATCAATTTCTTGTTAACTTGATAAACCACGCCCACTGAATAAGAATTGTCTATCTGGCCCATTTGGGCTCAAGCGGCAAAGGGCGCAAAAACCAATTGGCAAGACAATCCGGATCTATGGTGGGGCGAAATGCAAATTTATAACCCAGGATAGGATTCTTTATGGATCATTTTAACCAGAAAGGGGGCAGGGGAATTATTTTTCATGAATATTTACCAACATATATTTTGCAAACCCATTATTTTCATCATCAGGAGGCGTACAACCTAGTATCTAAATGTGTTCAAAACAAGCTCAAGCCATCGTTGTGTTAGCAATTGCGATCCTCAGCACATCATTAGCATGTCCAGCTTCAGAGGAAGATGCAGATCCGTGTGATATGACTCCCATGACAGAGCTCAACCAAGAGCAGATGAGTCAACTTCAAAACGCATCTGACATGTGAGTATCACGATGATTAAACGTTCCAAACATGTTTAATAAACATTTTGTTTAACATGGACCCTTCCTGATTCACGTGTTTTATTATAATACAGAGTGAATAAAAAAAATGTGCATAAAAAACAAAAAAGTTGACCATGACCTGTTTTCTCAACTGTGACGCAGTTGATGTTTTCATGATCTGCATATTTTCGACTTTCATGCTTGAAAAATGAAGGAAGTTGGTGAAAAAAATAGTAGATTGAAAGATTTTCGCGGTTGACTCCATTTCCCCCATTAGCAATGGAGTTAAACACAGTCAACCACATTTTGTGTGAAATTGACTAGATACCTCACTCGTATTGTCAATGATATCTTCTAAAAGTGGTTTATTGTGGCACTGACATGTTAAAAGTAATAACAAAACATTCTCTTTCAGAATAATACAATCGATTTATACATTTGAATTTGAGAATTGTCTTCAAAGTTATTCCAGCGTATGAAAATGGTCTTGAGCTACTTGAAGCTAAAAGTAAGAGAATAAATAATAATAATAATGGACATTCATAAAGCGCCAGACTCCGGCCCGAAGGTACGCTTCAATGCGCTTTTGCTGTTGCGCTGTACCGCTGCATCACGGAAATCGTCACAATCATTTCGGAAAAGGGATCTTGTTTTTACTATCTGGACCAGGAATTAAATTCTTTTGGACTTTTACAAACAATTTTAAAAACAGCGCGAGTGTGATTCTTATCAAGATCCTTGAAACGACCATTGCGAGGAGTTGCTCCGCAATTGAGTTTACAGACACAGGACATTTCGATGGTTGGGAACTCTGCCGATGAGGACGGTTTTATATTCCTTCTCAGGCCCGACTAGCTAGAATGAGTGAAATTAATATTCCTGACCGTCGCCTCGTCATCTGATGGCACTAAATTCAGCAGGCTACCTCCATTGAAGCGAGAGAAGAGGGTGAGAAGCGCAGAGGAATTCGATACGAGGATATGGTTCCCAAGTCTAAGGAATGAGAGAAGGCTTTGAATACGTGGGAAAGCCCTGGAGAATTTCCTTGTGCATTTGAGGTCGTCAAGCGTAGAACAATGTGACGGATGAGGAGGCGACATTCACTTTTTACCTCCTGTCCCTGTTGCCCTGACTATTATTGATGTGACCTAAGGAGATGACATGTAAAAGGATTGAATGGGGCTGGTGATAACGAGAAATTGGACCAAGGCGAGTGTGCGGAGAATTACTTTCAGGAGTTGCAACGAAGAAAGCAAAGGCAGGGAGAGAGTCTTCAGGAGTCTTGGCGATGGACATCAAGAGTAAAGGGCCGGTGGTCGCAAGGGGACCGCACAATCTATCGTCTGAGACACTGCCATCCCCACCGAGAATATTGGTGTGTACATTTGTCAAAAAAACTTCGACATCGCGCCCGAGATTGTACCTGAGCATTACGGAGGATGACCCGCGGGGGGGATCCCATCATTTTGTTACCGTTGCGGAAAGGAAAAAGCAGGGAAATCAAGCGGGGAAGGAACTGCAGCCATCAGAGTGTCGTGTCCGTAGATCCAACAGGAGGGGGCCTTTTGCATACCGAGGATTCGGGAAATGAGAGGAGGGCGAACCCAAAGGTCCATGGGCGGTGACAGGAGGCCCAGCAACAGGATTGGGAGTGGAATGATGTTGGCGGAGCGACATGCAAAAACATCAGATCATGATTGGGATTTTGAATAGAAACATATTTAAAGAAAAAAAACCAACGGGTAGGTGGTGGGATAACAGTCGATGGGGGGAGACTAGGGGAGACAGGGAGCCGAATGGGTTAATGACTTCCAAGCCCTCCATCCTAGCTAGAATGAGGTGAAATAATTCCCTGGACCGTCGCCTCTTCATCTGCTGGCACTATTCAGCAGAGCTACCTCCCTTGAAGCGAGAGAAAGAGGGGTGAGAAGCGCAGAGGAATTCGATACGAGATATGCTCAAGTCTAGAATGAGAGGAAGGCTTGGAAATACGATGGAAGCCCCTGGAGGAATTTCCTGTGCATGGAGGCTTCGTAAGCGTTTTGTTTATAACACGTGGACGGATGAGGATGAGGAGGCGACATTACTTTTACCTCCTGTCCCTGTCTGCCCTGACTAGTATTGATGGTGACCTAAGGTGTAATGGAAGGGATGATGGGGCTAGGTGATTAACGAAGAAATTTGGACCCAAGGGAGTGTGCGGAGAATTACTTCAGGAGTGCAACGAAGAAAGCAAAGGCAGGGAGAGGTCTTCAGAGTCTTGGGAGGACATCAGAGTAACGGGCCGGTTGGTCGAAGGGACCAGCAATCTATCGTCTGAGCCCCTGCCTCACACCGAGAAATGGTGTGTTACCTTTGTCAAAACTTCGAATCTTTCGCCCGAGATGTAACCGAGGATACGGATGATGACCGCGAGGGGGGATGACCATAATTTGGTTACCGTTGCGGAAAAGCAGGACATCAAGTGGGGAACTGCAGTCATCAGAGTGTCGTGTGCCGTAGATGCCAACAGGAGGGGGAATTTTGCATACCCGAGGATTCGGGAAAGAGAGCGGGCGACCAAAAGGTCCATGGGCGGGCATGGGAGGGGAATGGATTGTTGGGCGGGGACATGCAAAAATCAGATCATGTTTGGGATTTTGAATTAGAACCATTAAAGAAAAAAAAACCACGGGTAGGTGGTAACAGTCGAGGAGGGGGAGGGACAGGAGCCGAATGAGGTTAATGACTTACGGGAGCCGGGAGTGTGGTAGTCTGCTGCAACTGCGACAAAACTCTCAATGACGCCGAAGTGGTGGTAGAGGCCGGTGACATATGAGTTCGGAGCTGGACATGAGTTCGAAGTCCCCGTCCAGGGGAGGAAAATGTTGCTTCCTTTGGATACTGGTTCCGCGGCTACATCTGAATTATAACAATACCACATTTTCTCCGGAGAAATGACCTCAGTCATCTTATACAACACTGTTACAAGCGGAGGGTGGGGAGGGGCTCCGATAGAGATACGGGAGGGTAGGAAATGGTTCCAGACCACTGAAGGTGATTGTTGAAGAGGGTAAACATGGAATGTTGGGGGAGATGGATTTCTCTGAGGTCCGGGCGACGTGGACTTAGCCGATACCACTAAACGTAGGTGGGGGTACGGTAATGGTCCAGTCCGCTGAGAAGGGAGCGTTCCACTTTAAAAGCGCTCGCCGTCGAGGACACTTTTTACCGTGCCAGCGGGACATGAGGTGGGTTTGTCGGCAGGAGGTAGCAATTGTGCCCGATTGAGTCGTGGTCTTGCAGGGTCCTTTGAGTGAGAGTGGATTGAGGTGGCACGAAGGGTGGATGAAGCTAAGGGGGTTTGTCCCGTCACCACTGTCTAACGTCGGGGTTTCCCTCGCGAAGTTAAACGAGGACCACTCGTAGCACGGAGTGATGTGTATGAAACCCGTCAAGTTGAAGTTGGAGGAGCGGTGGAAATACTTGACTACCTCGCCGAGTTGTTAGGGCGGAGTACCGCCACATCTCGACGCGAAGATGAGGAGAAAGTAGCGAAGTTGCTGGGTGAATACCAGGACGTGTTTTCCCGTGGGGATTTGGACAATTGGGAGGGACTACATGGGGAAACATAGCATTGATACAAGTGCTCGGGCCCAATTCGACAGTCCTCAGGCGATCGTCCCAAATGCAGCAGAGGTAAGAGACAGAACGCCAGGTGAGTGAATGGCTTGAATGAAAGGGATGGAAGGTGCAATGAGAGATTTTGAGCCATCCATGTAAAGGGTAATAATGTAGTGATTTCATAAGATTAGACAAACAATTAAGAGGCTTAAAGGAGGCGCTGATAGGCGAACCGATTCTGACTCACCCGCAGAGTCGAGGGGTTAGTTCATCCTTGACACCGACGCCAGTAACTTTGCAATAGTTGGAGTATTGTTGCATGAGCAGGATGACGAGGAGAGGTGAAACATATGGTAGAAATTAAAACAAATCTTTTTTATATCGCCCAGGAAGGAACTACTCTGTGACGAGGAGGGAACTGCTAGCAATTGCGGTGTTCCTTAAGAGTGTCGCCCCTATCTCGGGGGAGTCGAGTGAGGGTGCGGACGGATCACGGCTCGCTGAGATGATTGTGTAATTTTAAGAACCCAGAAGGTCAACTCGCGCGATGGCTGAAGGGTTTGTTTCGCTTTAATATAGGTGAGCAACTCGAACCGATGATGTCTGAGCCGTCGAGTCCAACAGATCTCATTTCTCTCGGAACTACGTCATTGATTGTTAGGATGCCGTCGTACGATGACTGATCAAGCCTATACGTGAACGGCAACAGCGTTTGCAGACTGGACAGACACAAGTAGAACTTTGAAATGTTTCGGTCTTGAGCAGCATGGCGAGCCATACGAGAGTTCTTGAGTTGCTTGATGCGGCTATTCTCACGATGTCTTCACACCACACTACTGATTGATCGACAAAGAGCCTGTTTCTCCCAGGTGTCAGTAGGGATGTCACATGCTTCAAGTTAGCTTTCAGAGTCATTATATCAGCTAAGCTTGACTGGCCACATTGTGAACGCTGGACCGAGGGCTAACTCTCCAGTGATGAGTGCTGCTTTGGGAATTCAGCTGTCTTTCATAGAAACAAGGTGTCCTACCCCAGAGGAGGTAGGCCATGATAAGCAAGTGCCTAAATTCCTTTCTATCCCACATCGTTCAAGAACAGCATTGTTGGTATATTTGTCTTCCACGATAATGCCACACCGATTTTCCGTATCTAATGTGGAATTGATCAATTTTTTTTTTTTCACATGCTGACGGTACCAGGTCCAAGATTCACTGCCATACAAGAGTGTGTTAGCACGATTGTGTGCGATGAATTTTTCCCCCGTTTTCGATCTTTGAGTTAAGGTGGATGCCATGGTCTGACCAGAGTCTGTGGTACAGTCTTCCAAAACTAGCACTAGCTTTACCGATCCTTGATGTGATCTCATCATCTATGCGGGCATTCTGTGAGAGTAACCCACATAGGTAGCAGAACTTCTGCACAACATTCAGCTGGTTATCCCCATCACCTAAGTAGTTTTGATGCTGATGGTTTTAAGCATACCTTTGTGGCTTGCTCTAGCAAAGTCATCAACAGTACTCTGTAGGTCCTTCTCAGTGTGAGCATTCATCTGCAATCATCTGATCTGCAAAGAGTTGTTCTCCGCAGAAGTAAAGGGACCCCTTTGTCCGGCTTTCAAGACGCTTGCGGGTTGAAAGGCACCGGGTGCCTTCCTAAATCTAATCAGACTCCCTTTGTTGCAGTCTTGAAAGCATCTTGGAGCTTGTAGCGAAGATGATACAAAATCTGAGGACCCACTGACCAACCCTGTTTGGTGCCGTTTGTCAATGGGAATGACTTGACGTATTCTCCCAGGTCTCAATACACGCGCCATCATGCCGCGTCTCCTTCCGGATTCGTCGCGCTTGAAGAGCGTGGATACCGATTATACTTCTTTCTGGAGTGCCCGTCCAGTGATGAGCCCGCGTCCTCAGGAGTCCGGTTTGCAATCGTATTCTCCACTACCTGAGTTGCTTGATAAGCTTCCTCAGGTATCACGAAAGGCATGCTTCTATGCGACTGAAATTGACTAAGGGCTATGCTACCATTATCAGTGCATATGCTCCACCATGGCAATTCAGACCAGGCTAAAGAAAAAAAAACAAAAAAAACAACTAGACCCCCTTATCCAGTCTGAACCCCACACTCTGATAATTGGACATTGGCACAAATTATGTGGGTCATTCAAGGTTTTTGTAAAATTCTTTTAAAAAATTTAATTTAAACTTAAACGTGCTGCCAGGACAACAACTGTTTCTATGACCACGCCCTCCTGAAGAAGCAACAAGTTTCTATCTCTAATTTCATCATAGCAATTCCGATATAAGATTTTGAACAAACGAATTATTATACATGTATCTACTCTAGACTGACAATCCAAATAAATTTAGCCCATATAGCTAAATTTATACCAACTTGTATTTTTATCAGGAAGGTCAAAATTCTTCACCCTGGGCACCCATGGTCATGACAAAATGAATTGAGCTATCAGCATAAAAGAGTTATTAGTTAATTGCCTCCCAAGGTATATATGTAAGCAAATAAATTCCATGAATTTAAAAAGGTAAATTCTTTAATTTTTGTAATTGGTAAAATATCTCGATTTTTTTCATCCCGTTAGTGCCCATGGGTGGTCCTACGGACCCAACCTATTAGGCTAATGAAGCTGTGGGCGGATCATTCTTTTTGTATCAGGAGAAGATTAGTCATAAATCAGGGGCAATTAGCAAAACCAAAACT
Source organism: Ophioderma brevispina (assembly GCA_023653785.1). Taxonomy (NCBI): domain Eukaryota; kingdom Metazoa; phylum Echinodermata; class Ophiuroidea; order Amphilepidida; family Ophiodermatidae; genus Ophioderma; species Ophioderma brevispina. The sequence continues at coordinate 4,951 of JAMKCH010017634.1, read as the reverse complement.
CCTTAAAAAACCTCATTGTGTGTAACCAGGAATCGCAAGGAAAAAAAATCAAACGTTGGATACCATGGAACCCTTGGGACATAAAGTGTTAATTAAAATGCAATTTCTTGACTAGTTAATACTTATTTCTAAGATGTTAGTTAAATGTTGTGTTGAGAGGGGAAAATTACAGACATCCGTTACTTCACGGCTGAGTGAGCGCAGATCAAGACAAAAGATTGCTCTTTTCTAAACTCTTAGTTTCCGGGTTAACTTTGTAGGGAGCATATTAGCAGGGGACTGTGGGAAGAGGTGTGCGCTTCCGGATAAAATTGTGAAAATTTTTGCACACAAATACTTAGGCATTGATAATCCAATAAAATTGATCGAAGCACTTGCCAACCCCCTTAATGGCCCCAGCTTGAGTTTCAAGGTTATACGGGGTAACAAATTGAAAATGTTCCGAATGTGTTATTCAAAACCACACCATGGTGTTGTCTGGTTACAAGGGATTCCAAAAAAAAGGTATAGTTTACACGATCTATGGCTTATAGTTCTTGAGCTACGGGGTAAAATGTAAAAATGGTGAAAAGTCCATTTTAGTGTGTTGTTACATGGTTCATAAAGTTGCAACACTTGCTTTGATTCAGTTAATAATTGTGGCGCAACTTGTTTCCCTAGCTTAAAGGATTGAAATAGTTTGCCTTATCTGTTTATATGCTTAGTTTTCACGTTTATCCAACAAAATAGGTCACAGGTCAATAGAATCCAATAGCTGTCAATAGATGTTGACTTATTCGCCATTGGTGTTAATAAACAGACAAGTCCCAGATAGTCAAAACTATTCCTATATTTCATACTATGAGATAAACCAACATTTGAAAAATCACATTTTAACAAAATTGGAGCAACTTTTGATTTTTGACACCTGTACCAATCCAAAATTGACTTTTTAATAAAACCATTTTTTACAGTTTTTAACCCCATAATTTCCAAAACTATAAGTCACACAGGTAGTATAAACTATCCTTTTTGGAACCCTTGTAACCAGACAAACCTCATGTATGCTTTTCAACACAATCGACATTTAATTAGTTACCCCTGTGTAACGCTTGGTATATCCATGCTGGGGGCCATGAAAGGGGATGTGGCCCGTGCTTCATCATTTTTTTAATATCAATGTATACAGTACTTGTGTACTCAAATGACACTTTTATCCAGATTTGGCACACTTCCATAAGATCTGTGCACTAACAGTCCCCCACTATATATGCTGCCTGTGGGAATGTCTTTGTCACATGTTGTCTTCATTGACGCAACGTCACTTCACACAGAGGGGAGGGAGGCATTCTTGATATGTGAGGACACCCACGAATTGTTATGGCCCCCCTACAAATGTCTTTTATTATTATATCACTTATCACGTTTTTTTACAGAAGCAATGGGATGCTATTCCTCAGCAGCGTCTGACCAGACTCATCAATACCATGAGTAATCGATATCAAGAGGTCATTTGACAAGTTTGTGTGTGTTTGTTGTGTGTGTGCGTGGTGGGGGGGGGGGGGCACAACCCGGGCTACCCACATGAACAGTCCTCATTTTCAGTTAGCTGTTTGTCAACAACTCAAGTACTGATATTAACATTTTGAAAATGCCCTCTTTTCGGCTTTAATCCGTGCTCAGTCAGCCGTGATGTAACAGATGCCTCAAATTTTCACACTCAGTTAACTACAATCATAAAAATATTATTACCTAGTCATGACCTTGATAAACTACATACATAGAAATTAGGGGCAATTGTTTTAGATGGGATTGTTTGTGTTTGTAAGTCTATTGGCATATATTAAAACTGAGAAAATTCCCTTAACAATTTGTATGAAAATGTAAAAAATTAAAAAAAAAAAAAAAAACAGTTTTGAAATGAAAACAATACGTGCGTACAGACTTACAGAATATCGCTATGGTTACCCACTTTTTTTTTATGGGTTTCTTCGAAATTGTGACCCGCATCCAAATTCCGACATTTGTTTTGATTCCGTGGCACATTTTGTTTATAGGCTCAAAGATTCGCATCCATTGTGACATAACCTTGCACTTTTACGGTTAATTCATTTATCTTTGCCTCTTTTCAATAGAAATCGCTATTTGCAAAGATCCCCAGTCAGCAAGACGACTAACAAGTTTACGCCACTAGTCCACTTTAACCCACACAAGAAAAAGAAGCGGTCAAAAGATACCCAACGTATTTTCAGTCAAGAGACCTTCCATCGCTTTCCTCCGGAGGTGAATTATAGATTTTTCCACAGAAAAGAACTGCTTCTAACGCAGATGTTCCAGCAGAACAGAGATGGAGGCAATTTGTAATAGCTCTGAATACAATGGCGAACCTATTCACGTTATCAGGTAGGGATAGTGTAATGCTTTTATATGGTTTACAATCGATATGGTTTTTAAAAATGATGTTGTGAAAAGTACATATTATATTATAGCATCATTAGCATGATTTTCTTAAGATGACACAGCAAATTGTATTAACACTATTCGTTTGTTCTTTATTAATACAAAACGTATTTATTACATCAGGGAAGAAAGAGATATAATCGTGTCCACACGGTCGGACTTAGTCACTTAATACCGGACCTAACTCGGGTTCGGTAATTAGCGTCGGACTTAAAAGTGGCCGTGTGGACGCGCACGGATTTTTCGGATCTTAATTCTGTCGGTTTTAGTATCTGACTTAAATTTGGTATTGTGTGACGCGCCTCTAACGGTATTCGCGCTTAGATCGACATAAACTTAATTCCAGAATAAGCTTATTCCGCGGTACTGAGCTGATCGTAAGTGGTCCATGGGCTAATGTCATCGAGTTATCAACTTCATTCACCCAACAGAAGGTTAGAATATGATTAAAATTGAAAGACACATGTGAAAACATCGTTACTTGTATCAAATCTGTTTTATATTCATAGCCAGGAACCGAAACAAAAAAAACCGTTGAAAAAAACTCATGACCATTTAAATGGTAATTAATGGCAAAATCAATTCATTTTGGGGAAAATTATACTTTGCTGTGACAACCAATACAAAAAGTAATGCCAATGTCCGTCCGTAATGAAAAAAGTGTCCGTCATGATTTTCAATCTTGGTGAAGATACATTAAATTGATTTAAGTTTCAACTTTCATTCACACGTAGTGCAGATCAATATAAAAGTAATGATAGCTCAGCAGCTCAGCGTGGTTTTTTTTTTAAATTATTTTCTGACCTGCTAAGAATAAAACCCTTTGTACATTAGTTTTGTCATCACGTATTGAATATTTTGCATCAATGCTAACAACCGTGTGACAGAACTATTTCTGTAAAATATTTTCTTAGAATAAAAACACAAAGACCAAATTAAATTAAGTGAAAAAAGTCCGTCTGACATCTTAAATGTGCGTGTCCGATCGTCTTTGGGCCCCCCCCCCCCCCGAGTTACCCGGAAGTAGTATCGATTTTGATATCAATGTGAAAGGCCGTATTTTTTCCTCATTGTCGTCCTCCTGAAATTTGAGCCCTCAATTCTTTCATTCCCAAGATATAAAAGAAAAACCCGCCGTTTTAGTGGTTAACCATCATATTAGTACAGTATTGAATAGGGCTTTTGCACCATACTTATTGCTCTCACCATCAAAATCGCAAGTTGTTTCCCACGGTACTTTGATGGGATGTATGTGAAGTGCCAGGCTCTCATATCAAGTAGAGAACACAATGCATCATGAATCGGAATAGCACCTTTTAATTAAAATGGCCTGATCCAAAGGTGTAACTTTTTAAAAACCATGTGGTCCCCATAACTTGGGATATTAGGGGTATCCACTCCTAAAGTCTGACTCAGAGATTTCTGAATATATTTTTTTTAATATTTAATTAAAAAACTAGTCCACTAAACTAAGAATAGTCATCGAGATGCTCTCATTCTAACGGTTTGAGATGAATCGGATTTTTCGTTTTGGATGTCAGTCACATTTACGTGTATAATAACAGCTGGCCATAGGGTCTGTGTATAACAAAATTTCCGGATCCGGAATTTTTAAACAAAAATGTGATTTCGTATGAAGGACTTCGATTTGATCTTAGCTATTTCACACAGTGATTAGTATATGGACAAACATATGTGTATGCAAAAACACAATTTTTTATTTGTTAAAGACATGAAATTGAGGGTGCCATCGTCGGGAAATCTCGGAGTCAGCCTTTAAGTGATTTCAACACAAAAATCTGAAAAGTAATCTTCACCTGATGCTACCCGAAACTCCGATCCAGGCTTTACTTGCTCGAAGAGGACGAGTAAAGAAGAAGCCTGTTTTGTTGTACATTCGAAACATGCAGAATGCAGAGCTGGCTTTCCAGCAGGGGCGTAAACGCGTAACAGCCTCTATCAAGTTGGGCAAGGAACCTGTAGAATTCCTCCCTTGTCAGAGCTGACATGCAAGATTAATTTTTCCTTCCCCGATACAGTGGCGTATCCAGGAATTTTGGAAACAATAATGTGGGATTTGGGAACGTTTAGGTACTCGCTTCGCTTGCTGCTGACTTAATTTCTTTGATCGCAAAATGGGACGGTTTCAGCCTCTGCATGCTGTAAATCATACATCAAAAACACCGCCGGCTTCCCCTGGCTCTCCTCTTCTCTTTATTACTCTCCCCCCGGGGGATTTTTTCTTGCCCCTTTTTTTTTCTCCCATTTTTTTCCCGAAGGGTGGCCTGAGTCGCCCACTTCGCCCACCCCGACTACGCCACTGCTTTCCGTGCTATACTTCAGAAAAGACGAAAATGCCACCGCTAGTTCCGATAGAACGCGTCCACACGTACTTTAATAGTACCGGTGTGAAAAGCAATTATAGTCCGGCAGGAGCCATAGTCCGGGGCTCCATAGACGATAACGGAATAAAGCGTGAACTATGTTGTGTGAAGAGTCAAATGAATCGATT
>JAMKCH010017633.1:0-24496 GCA_023653785.1 Ophioderma brevispina | reverse complement strand
ACCTGCCCCAAAATCCCTCTACGGGACCCCAGGGACACCCCCACACCCCTAGGATAGGCCCCCGGGGTGGGGGAGCGAGCCCCAGGGGGCACAAGGCAAAAACACCAAATATGACTTATGGCACCACTGGCGCACCATACCTGAAAGTAAAAACATGGAATATCAGCCTGAAAAGACCCAATTGGGGTCTGGCATATCATATTTTTTGGACCAAACGGCATATCATAAAAACCACCGTTTTTTAGGCACGACGGCTTACCATATAAATACTCAACATGGCGTACACGGCTAGAATATTGTTTACACTTTTCCTGGCCCTAGCCTGAACAATTAAACAGGTGAGAGAAGGTTGTAAAATCACCCGTTCTTCAGGAAAACGTCCTTGTCATAAAGACGGAGGATAGAAGTGGATTTATAAGAGGGGACCGCACAAATCTCGGGCTAGGATAGGTGGTCTCTTACATGAATACAATTCGATATACGGCGAGATAAAGACATCGAAAATTACATCTAACTCGCCGAATAACACTAAAATCTTAGGCTACTTTTAGTCTAAGGATACTTAAGTGCTCAAATCGACGTTTCTTTCTGGTAAGTGCAGCTATTTGCCGGCAGATTGGAAAGATTTTTTCCGGTAGTGTCAGCGATAAGCATGCTCCCAATTTGAGAAACAATTTGATAAGGACGACTCACCGCGCATGGGCGGTGAGTTGCCCGAAAAGTAGTGCGCGCTATCGGCGGACTATTTTCGCGGTTGCGAAATTTTTAATGTGGTATAGAGGTTTCTGGTCGGGCCCAAATGAGACATTTGTGCAAAAGTAAGGTCGCGGAGGGTAGCTATCGAGAGCGCAGTGTATCATCATTATATGCCTTACGGAACTCCAGAAAACTTGTACACAGGCCTTGCAGGATAATTTTCATAAATTATGCAAATTAGATACTTAATTAGCATATTTTACGCCCAAAATCTAATCAGGTCGAGAACTCATCAACCCGCTTCTTTCCACCAAGTTACATCATTGTTGCCCTTACGGAACTCCAGATAAATCATATACAACATGGGTTAAAATTTGTTATCACAGACGGACGGACGAACAGACGGACGGACGAACGGACGGACGCTGCTCATTTTATAGTCCCCGTTCCGAACTCGTTCGGCGGGGACAAAAAGTGGGCCATGTTAGGAGCGTCCGTATCATGGATACACATGGCCCCGGACAAGCCTTGAAATAAGCGGGCACAGGGCGCAAATTTGCACCCGTAGATCCATTAATTGCACCAGGTTAGGACCAAAATCTAGACATCTAGCAAATATTTACTGTAAAAATGCGCCGGTCGCCAAAAGCGACAACTTCATGTGCAATCCATGGTGCAATCATATTGTTGTAAACTGTTAGGTAAACACAGTTTCTCATTTATTTTACCTTGTTTTCATAATAAATATTGCAAAGAAAACTCGTCTTGTCTGTATTTATTCAATCCCAACCCAACGCAACACCGCTATCAATCAGATCACCTTAGCCTTGCTCGCATAAATGTGTCTATCGCTTCCCTGGCCAGCTCGCAATAATGCGATTTGCCAACAGGAGCTCATGAAGCATGTTTTGCATCTCATCGGGCGGGAGCTCCAATCAGCATCAGGTTTAGATCATTGTTTTATCGGTGATTGGTCAATCGTTCATTTACTAAAAATAGCTCGGGTCTTCCCCGTTTTGTGAATGAAAATAGCTTTCGTAAATGATCGCACGATAGGAAAACTCCCGATGATTTTTAGCAAGTCTCAGTCTAAAATGGTGGCGCCCGTCGAAAACAACGGGAGTTGGGATCGCGTGATTTTTGGCAAAGAAGATTCTGATGCAGAATTTGAGGGATTTGATGCAGATGAGATTGAGGAAGAAAGAAAAAGCTGATAGTGGGTCTGAAAATGACTTTGATATGGGAGCTGATCATGTACCAAATTGCGTACATGCCCAGTCATGCCAGTGCAAGACCGAGCCTTGACTAGCTAGGCTAGCCTACCTGATTTTCGCATGGATGTTGTATCATAACCCAACGTTTGGTTAACGTTCATTTCGTGTACCTCTGTGTGCTAATTTGAATATCTGGCCAACAAAAAAATAATATAATATGATATAGATATTATAATTGTCACTTTTATTATAATACAGAGCACATGTTCAAATCTGTAATGGAAGTTTATGTTACTGTTTTAGTGTTTACCATTACTCAATTTACTGGTAATTACAAATATTGAGATTGGTAAAAAGCTGGGTAAAAAGGGTGGGGTCCGAAATTTTCAGTATAGAGGGTGTCTCAGTAAAAAGGGTGGGGTCAAATAAAAAGGGTGGGGTCAAACCCCACTGCCCACTATGACTATGGGTAAATTGATTGATTGATAGGTCTATGGGTCGTGTAATATTGTTTGTCACATAAAACATCATTAACATGTCACTAAGCCTGACAAGGGGTTGTCATTACATCATTTACATGTTTTTGGAAAATTGCCCCTGGTTCCTGTTAAAACCCTGTGAACCAGGGGCAAATTTTCAAAAATAAATTGCCCCTGGTTCCTGTCCGCTTATTTCAAGGCTTGGCCCCGGATCAGCTTACTCAGTTGAATAAATCCCAGAGGGTGTTTTGAATCAATCCCATGATGCATAGCAATGTGCCTATACCATACTGTACTAAACGCATGTCAGTACTTCATCCTCAAGACATTTCATAATCATGCAAAAAAATCCCTAAGTACTAACGCTTTGTGGGCTAAAATAAGCGTTAAAGTCAGGGTTTTTATGTGTTAAGAATAGGATTTTTATGTGATCACATGACCCTATTGAGGTGAAATTTCCCAAAAACTGGTGCATTGTGGGATTGACTCAAAACACCCTCTGAATAAATCCTGACACCACCACAAGCCACTACTAATGACTTGTGGACAAGACAAGAAGAACTTCTCCAGAATCAACCAGAATCATGAGATTTTAGTGCACATGCTCCATGACCATGGCAAATATGGTCCTGGAACAGTATTTGATTTAGAATTTTTCTCCACTGTTCCAGGAGCATTTGCCCAGGCCTGGACCATTTGTGTATTCAAAATATGCTCCTTTTTTATTTATGCTCCAGGACCATATGGCAAATGTTGTCCTGGACCATATTTGATATATTTTTCCAAATGCTCCAGGAGCATATTCAAATATGCTGGGGTTTTTTTATAAATTTATGCTCCAGGACCTTATGGCAAATGTGATCCTGGACCATATTTGACATATTTTTCCAGATTATTTATGCTCCAGTACCATATGGTCGTGGACCATATGGTCCTGGAGCATAGTTTCAGGCCAAAATCTCATAGAAGCACACCTCAAAGTATGCCTATCGGCTCCATAGCCATTCACATTCTCACAACCGATGATCATGTCAATAGCCATTTCGGGCGATGTTATTGACACGATCATCGTGTCAATAGACACTTCCAAAATTAATAGTTGTTAAAGTCCGAGAGTCAATGAGAATCAATTGGCACCCCTTGGTTGATTCTCATTGACTCTCGGAGGGGTTAGGGTTAATTTTCGTAAGTTTCAAAGTTTGATTAAAAACTAGGGGTCAACCGAAATGACTTTTGTCTCCCGATCCGACAACCGATATTACATTTTTAATATCGGCCGATATCCAATCCGATCCGATATTTGTTGAGCGTTTATATTGTAATAAATATCAGTATCAAATACATTTAAAAATTGGCTTTCCTTACCGATATTTGAGAGAAACCAAAACATCAGCAGCAGTCTCTTTTATGTTGAAATTGACGTTTTGGTTTCTTTTAATCCAATCCTAGAATTAGTATTTTTTTAGTATGCAACAAGAAGAAAATATCCTAATTGCATACATCAAATCAGAATGTCCAAAGAACATGTGAAATGTTAATTTTGTTCAGAATAACCCCATACAGCTAAAAAAAAAAGAAAGCCAAATAGTTGTTAAAAAATTACAGTACCATATACTTCTTGTAGTTTTATAACTTCTTTGAATCAAACCCATAATTTCCCATGGTTAATGCAATGGGTAACTATAGGGTTGATCCAAGGAAATTATAAAACTACAAATAAGTATAAGGTACTGTAATTTTTTTATTTGGCTTTTTTTTTTTAGCTGTATGGGGGTCATTCTTAACAAAATTAACATTTCACATGTTCTTTGGACATTCTGATTTGATGTATGCAATTAGGATATTTTCTTCTTGTTGCATTTATAAAAAATACTAATTCTAAACATCAATTCAGCATAAAAGAGACTGCTGCTGACGTTTTGGTTTCTCTCAAATATCGGTAAGGAAAGCCTCTTTTTTTTTGCTGATCCGATATTTTACCGATATGGGTAATATCGGCCTGATAAGATATCCGATATGATTATCGGTTGAACCTTATTAAAAACAAATTTGTTATTAGATGCAAGACGAAAAAGGTTATGCTCAGCAGTTGTTCGAACTATCTAACCGTAAGAAGCCCTATGTAGTCTAGAATGGGCGGCCGAACGCATTACGTACAATCAAAACATAATTTGCATAACAGTACTGAAAACGCCCTGACTGAATTTGCTGGCTAAACACAACATAATGTTATCATTTGTTACTAAGTACTACAGTTCTGGAACTTTTTTTTTTTTATTCATTTTATACATTTAAAGTACATGAACAAATGCATTTTAACTCACACACACAAAACATTAAAAAAAAAAAAAAAAAACTAGAACTTACATATTGGCTGCTTGGACATTAATTCGATTCATATCTTGGTTGATTCCAGTGAAAATTGTTGCATTCTGTTTTGTGATCAAAGCAGCTAACCAACACGATGTGTGACAGTTCAATCTCATACTGGCATTGTATATACCATAATTCTCTTTTGGTATCACAGATTTGCGTGTGCCATAAGTTTGCTGCTCCAAAAATACCGTAAAAAGGCACACTTTCGTATAAAGTGTGGAGCATCACTTCATTCCTCAGTATTGTTATCCAAAAAAATGGGTTAATTAAAAGCGATTTGAGTCGAAATTTAAAAAAATTGTTTCGTGTGTGATCCTTCTACATTTCTTTCTTCCATGATGCACTTACAAATGGGACCATTCCATTTGTGCTAAAAGGGTTGAGCAAATTTGTTACAAATTTTGGTCCGTTTTAAATATCGTTATTGCACCTTTCAAAATATGTCAATTTTGAACTTGAAGAAGGTAATTGGTCCTACCAGTATGCCGTATTCACTTGCCAAACGATCACATACACGTATAAAATGAGGGAGAAATTCCCGATTTTCCTTGCGTTGTGTAAGAAGTGTTTCCCCCTGTGCGACCATAGTACAGTCCATCATAGTGCATTATGGTCTGAAAATTATCTCTGCCACATAAACATTCATACAGCATGAACACAGCATATTCCACCTTTGGCTGTGTGAAACAACAAAGCCGTGTTAATCACTGTAATACAAGGAGGCAAATGGCAATGCATGCCATTTTCTCATGTCACAACAAACATCGACGAGGACTATCCAGACAAGTTGTTGATTTATTAAAACAAAGGACACAGGATAGACACAAAAGAAGATCACAACAACCAGATATATAGTTAAAACTTTCAAATCAGGTTAAATGTTATGTAAAATACCGACCATTTTGCACAAATCAAAACACAAAAAGTGTAAACAGAGAGTCGCAAAAAAAGTGAATGGAAGCGCCCATTTCATGTGCCTTAAAGTCTCAATCAGTTTAGTTTAGGTAGCACCACGAAGCTAATGCAAACTACAGATTAAGTTTCTCGCTCAAAGTTACTGGGGGATATGTCATGGTATTGATGGTCTGTATGGCAGGAACGCTGGCATAGTTCAACATGTTTAGATTTCCTCAAAAGAGGGATCACTTACAGGATTCCCACCATAGTCATAGGCATGGCTCGAAAAAGTGGGGAATTTGGGAGCTCTTCCAGGAAGTTTGGCCATTTGGAGGGAAAGACCATTTGGAGGGAAATTCATACATAAGAATAGTGGAAATCTGTGAGAATACAACTATCTTCCCGGGAAATTTAAGTTTTTGCGACCTGGTCATAGGTTTCTAGCAGTTGACAAAAAGGCATACTGTTTCTACATCAGTTGGAATAAAACTTATTGTGCCACCACGGTACCACCCTATGAATTCGGCAGCTCAACGGAATAAACTGCATGTTGAAAGATATGTGGTGGCAGATTCTATGTACCACAGATCGAATCTGTGTAGAGGGATAAACCACTAAGCAAGACGATAGAACTTCATTGCGTTCCAGAGGGTTTACTTTTCCTTATTTACAAATTTATTGTGCTCTAAAACCTTTTCAAAATAGGTATTCATTCTTATTATGCCCCACATGCATGGGTACATGTTCATGAAAGTAATTATACATATCACTTAAGATTTCAATCACCATAAATGAAATGTTCCATGAAGTTTCAGATATATTACGTGCACCTGGTAATGTTGTCCAAAATTCAGTGATAAATACCATCAAGTGACGAGAAGGGCATGTCAAACTACTTTTTACACAAAGGGGAACTAATCCAGTTTTCGTCATGCACAATCCCGAAATTTCACAGTTCCGTTACCAACATACGGTTAGCACTTCGACACATTACAGGTTTGACGAGGATAATTGCAGGGTATCTTGGGATACTCTCGGAGACCAGTGAATCTCGTGTAAATCAATGACTTTAACGCAATGGCTGCTTCATCAAACTCTACGCAGATTAAAAATAATTCTTACTTAGGCGACGAAAATAAAAAACCCTGTTTTACGGGCCCGACCGACCCTGATTTTTCAGTTTGGCAGAATTTTTTTTTTAGTTTTTCCAAAAATCATTTAAAATCAGCCTGTTTTTAGCCAAATTTATCAATTTTGGCAACTTTTTTAAAGAAAATTTGTTTGTAAAAATTTTTCATTTTTTCTCTTGATTTTTCAGATTTTGGGGCTATTTTAGGCCAATTTTGAGCTCCAGAAAAGAAAAAAAAATTAAAAGAAAAAATTCGCCCGCCCGACCGACCGACCCTACTCGAAAGGTCCACTCGCCCGTAAAACAGGGTTTTCTTTTTTCGTCACCTTATCTATTATTAACAATCATTTTTAAATTGAAAATTAATAAAATATGAATGGCATATTAACCATTTGCAAATTTCACGTGCCTTTCCTGATGGTAACACTTCCATATTTCACCAATTTGATGAAGTTTAAGACGCGTAATGATATCCAATATAGTGGACCCGACAATTTTCACCGATGAGGGCGTATAATGTAACTTGATACCGTCAATGAGTAGTTTGCACACCCACAACTGTCTGTTACATAGACATAACAGGGATAAATTTTTCCACTCGATGGAAAGATTAGGAGTACTATGACACATTCAATCATATGCGCGCATCTTTTGAAGTCTCTCAAAATGAGAAGCGTTTTTATCAATACCAAGTCGGTGGCGATTGGGGTATTTTGATGTCAAAATTCGGTTGTGCTTCAATTGTTCAGAACTTTGACGCTCCTGTCTCGTCGTCTCATAGAATTTCCAATATATATAAATCATTTAATCATCACCGCGTACGCTGCACTGGCAAGTTTAATTATGCTGGCCCGAGGGACGGAGGCGTAGGCTAAATTAAAAGTAGCTTCGGCCAGGAACCAGTGGTGGCTGACCACGTTAGCAAGCAGGGTTAGCTGGACAGAATACAATCTAGTTTAATTATGCTGGCCCGAGGGACGGAGACGTGATGGCAAAATTAAAAAGTAGTTCGGACAGGTAACCAGTGGTGGCTGGACACGTTAGCAAGCTAGGGTTCGATGGCACAGCAGAATAAAATGGATTTCTAAAATGTTATACCATCTCTCTGCGTTAGAATATTCGCGTCACGGACACAACAACGCTGCATTCAATATGCTTTTTCGTTTTCTTCATATAGTTGTTTATTGAGTTATGGATATTAATTGGGCTACTTGTAGCCCAAGTTTCCCATGTACGCTAAACTCGGCCACTGTTAACCAGTTTCTCAAATATTTAAAATAAATACTATTGTTTAATGTGGTTATATGATAGGGTAATGGATGATGGTGCCGGCCTTGGTGAGGGGGAAGGGAAAATAGGCCTATATGAGAATATATCATTTCTAGTTGTCTTAACATATCATATAATATCTATATATATATATAGAGAGAGCGAGAGGAGAGAGGAGAGAGAACAGAGAGACAATTATTCACATAAAAGTTTGTGTGACAGTGCATAATTAGTTGAAAAATTTTACTCCGAAAATTATATAAGGTATATAAGGTTGAGTGCGAGTTTGAGTATTAAAGTATGGAAAGCCAGGTTACGTTAGGCTAAATGGAATCAAAACACATTATTATTTTAATTTCACACTTTTTTTTTAAAATAATCGGAAAGCAAAGAGGTAAACACATCTGTTCTGGGAATTCCCTCACATCGCAGTTTTGAAATACTTTTGAAACTTGTAAGAATAATTTGATTATCGCCAGGTTCTAATATGCTAATTTAAACCTCGCTGTTGGTGACGGTTGATCAACGTCCGACAATGAGCGAGGATTGTTTGACACGGCCCATAGCAGCGGAACGAGATTCGAATGGAAAAAAAAAAAGTGCAATTATGCAGAGAAGACGTATCTTACGGTTAGTTGTGTACCAGGACTGCAAAAGTATCATTTAAAGGTACTTTGTGAGCCCGGGTTGTGAGCAGGACTAGCGTAATGTATTCCAAAAAACAAATACCTCCGAAAAACAAATGGTCTAAGGATATGGATCAGGAGGTCATTTTGTTTTGTTAAAGATTGTTAAGAGAGCATCCCCTTAACGGTCTAGGAACCATTGAGACAATTGGAACGTTTCTATTGGTAGTATGGGCCTGGGTATGGGCTTTGACGAGCGCCAGACATTAAGTTCCCACGCTGCGCTGTGGGGGGCTAATTTAATATGCACATACTCATCAGCACTGCACTTTCGACCCGGCCCGCCTTATTCTTTGTACAATGCACACACGGTACGAATATAATCCCAAAACATCGATCCTTTGTGAATATTGAGTGTTACCTCAAAAAATTAAGTGTGTATATGAAAAAAAGCAACATGATAATTTAACGACAACGAAATATAACGACATGGTTACATTTATACTGTCTTTAATTCAATACAACTATGACACCGTGCGCGGAGTGAGTGATCTTAGTGAAGTATTGTGAGTAAGTACCAATGCAGCCTCGCATGCGGCCCGTTTCACAGTAATTGCCAACTTTTGAATTTTTACTTAAAAACTATAGGATTTTTACAGGAAAGTGATACAGAGTCACTTTTGTGTTTTTACTTAGATCTCTATTAGACCTACCCTCCCATACCTAACCACTTATGGTGGCTTGTTATTTCAGGAGACGGCTCACCCAAAATGGTCAAAATTTGACTGATAAGGCGTCAACAAAAACATGCCACTTTTGTTTTCAGCTGCCATATTAGCTATGTAGAAACCTGAAAATTTTACTTTTGATTCTTTTAGGAAAACTAGTGACACTTATTACCATGTTAAATAAGGTTAGCAGGAGTGCTCAAAAAACTTTCTGAGCAATCAAAATTGAGTGTGGACGTGACATTTTCCGTTCAAATTGAATACCATTTTAATTCATTACACTGACACTCCTGTGGTGGATATCTGTGGCATTTTATTGATTCATTACCAAGTCAATTCCCTTCATGACCAATGACCCTTTATGTGCACAAAATTTATATGACTGTCCTTGAATATTCAGATATGGTTATTCGAAATCATGTCCGCAATTTTCCGTTCAAATTTTGTCACGTACAACACTTTTTGCAGAAGCCAGTAAACTTATGAAGTAAGTTCATGTTTGTGTTACTTATCTAGAGAGCCTTCACTGAACTAGTAATTTATTTAAAAGTTTTTGACAACCATGTAAAATGGCTTCTTGGCTTCTTACAACATTAAATTTTCTGTTCACACCAGTCACGTCAAACACATTTGGTCACGTCCAAACACACTCAAGTGCAACACCTCTCAAAAACGCGGAGGTCTGCAACTTTGAAATTTTATAGTAGGTTTCTAGTTGTTCATGGGATGGTGAACTACCCAACTTACTTTGAGGTGAGATCAGTTTTAGTAAATTTTCAAAAAATTGCCCAGTTCACATTTTCAATTTGTCACGTCCAACGAAAGCTTTCAACCAAGCAACCATGCAAATCTAAAAGCTTTGGATATTGGAAGGGCATGAGGATGAAACACAGCATTCACTAGGGGAAGTTAGTAGTATTTCATCTTCTAGAAGCTTAAAAATCAGTTTTTGATTTTATAAATGTCAATAAGATAGATTTTAAGTCAAAAGTCCGTTCCTTCACAGTCCACGTCCAACACTTTGGACATAAAGTAATTATCTGCTAAACTCAATGGGTGAGATTGCTTGCATTCAGTGCAAAGTCTCCAGTATAAAAAACAATCATTCATGAAAAATCACTCTTACTCTGTTACCTTTTTTGATTTTATAAATAAAACTTTTTTATGTCAAGGAACTTTGTTTTTGGATTAAAATAGAAGCAAAAAATGTCAAGAAATTGTCAAATTAAGCGTTTAATGTTCATATTTAAGCTGCTATTGCCGAAGGTGGCATGTACTGTTACATTTATAATGAAGACAAAGTCTAATTCCTTTTGGCAATTAATCTTAATTTCCGTTAAGAACTATTTGCATTTTTTACAAAAATGGCTCAATTTTCAAACTCTCTGATTAAAAAAGTTAAGTACGGAGAAAAGAATCCGGTGTGCTTTCTAGTTTTCCTTAAAAGTTATAGTCTTATTACACATTAGAAAACAAATAAAATTTTATTGTTTTTATTTAGTTTGAAAAAAAAAAAGACCCACGGTGACAAAAAGTTGGCAATTAATGTGAAACGGGCCATCGGGCTTTGCAGGGGGATTCCCGAAGAATGAGTAATCATGTAATTACGAACTTTGACAGCGAAATAAGAAATAAAAAAGTTGAAAACCGAATTAAGTTGTGAAATTCAAAAATTTATGTTAACACGAAAGTATCTTGGAATTTTAACATTTTGGGAGTATACTTGGGGAAGAAAAACGAAATCGTGAGTGAATTTTCAGGGGATTTTTTCCACGTCCAGCTGCACGCATTTAGCTCAAGCAAACTGTAATTTATGCATCCGAAACTGCAAAAAGAGCGTCCTGGAAGCCATAACGCAATTCAATGCGACCACTGGAAACAGGGAAATATAAACTTAGTAACATAGTACATGTGTGACTTATAGGACTATATCGGATGAAATATTCATCACAACCTGACAACTTCATCAAATTCATGTATAACCATCACCATGAAGTTGTTTTCGGTGTGAGCGCTGGCAGCCCGTCTGGCGGTACACTTGGGATTATTTCCATCGTGCCCAAGTCTCGGTTTTAAGTGCAGCGCCATACGTAATGACGCATGGCAGGGAAGTGCATTTAAGGCGGAAATTGGAACCAAGTTTTAACACACGGGGATGTCAATCTTCCCAAATTTGAAAATACCCCCATATCTCTGAATGGAAAATTGTATAGATTTCTTTCAACAACAGGATTTCCAGGTAAGTTATGCTCTAATAGGAGGTATTTTTTATTTAATTGGGAAAAAAACAATATATTTTTTTTTATATCCACTACCAATCACAGGAATGGGAATGTTAAAATGACCTAGGGTCATTTGTGTTAAACGTGTTTATCAAACAACAAATATGAGTAGCTGTTTTGTGGAGTGAAATGGTCCAGTTTTCTTTCTTTTTTTTTCCAAATAAGAGCTTTATATTTTTGGAAATCTTCGTGACGTTTGGACGTTAACAATTGTTGTTACGTGATTGTATAAGGATACTATTTGAGGAAGGGAACAAGTGCCATCAACCAGGTAAAATCAGGGGTATGTTATTTGTGTGTAACACGCTAAAGGCAATCCAATTACCGTTCGTTTGTGTCAGTGGGGTTATATCACATGACACAAGATTCGATCTGTGTACAGATTATACACGAATAATGATTCAATATTGTCATGCTTTCATGAATTACAACACATTTTATTGCCAAGAACACTATCTGTATTATTATTTTTAAATTTCAAAATTCTGCCCATATGCGTAGTTCTGAACGCAGAGAAAAGGAATTTATGAGGAGAGTATAAGCATCTTAAAAGATCCAGATCATTCATTGCCCCACATTGAATTCATGCCTGCAGAATTCGGTCTACTTTCGCATTCGACGACCAATCCCAAGATTAAAATGAAACATTATAACTGTTTATGCAGTTCTTTACCTTAGCACAACGAATATCAGGATTAAATCGTATCTGCTCCCTCCCCCGGAGGAAAAGAAAGGAATGTTGAAGAACAGGGCATGCACACTTTGGCTGGAAGAATTCTCGGCCGATTCCTTCTTTCTGACATGCGGGAATCACAGGGAAACCACATAAGATTAGGGATGGGCGATGTAACAATTCTGGCGACAGTCAACTGATTTAGATTGTATATCTAGGTTTTCAGAGTCAAAAATAATCAAATTATTGATATTTACTTTTTTAATAAGGTTTGCAATGTGCAGTTAGGGCTACGGGCCCCGAACAGTGATAATAAGTTAAATGATTATTATTTTTTAAAATAATTTATATCTCAAAATATCTTGAGATCTTTCAATATCTCGAAATAAATGTGCTCGAGATCTTTTTATCTCGAGACTGTCAATTACTCGAGATCTTTAAAACTGTTAGTAGAAACCCTTTTGGGTGACGTTTCCTATAGAAGTCCATTGATGCAAATGAGGTATTACAATTGAATTCGTCATTTGCGCTGTATTGACGTTGTGCAGTAGCGCTTACGGAATAATGAATGGCAATACCTATTGCATCATGGCGACTTCTATATGACAAAGTTCTACCCCTTTGGGTCCAATGATCCCATGTCCCGCCCCTTTTGGCCATGACCCCGTGACCCTTTCTTTTCCATGACCCCCCTTTTTTACATGACCCTATGATCCCCTTTTCCATGACCCAATTTTTGTCGATTGGCCTAGACCACTTTTGTCAATGACCCCATGACCCTTTTGGTCCATGATCCCAATGACCATTTTCTTTGATCCTTTTTTGCCATGAAGCCCTCCTTTTTGTAAAGAGCCCCACAAGTTATTATTAAAAAGTTAATATAATAAATTGGATTTTTTGACTATTGAAAAACATAGAATATATAAATCAAGTTGGACTGTCGACCAGAATTGGGACATAGCCCAATCCCTAATCTTATGTTGGTCCATGACCCCCTGTTTGCCATGGCCCCATGACCCCGATTTGTTATGGAGGTCATGGGGGCATGGGGAAAACGTGACAGGACAACAACAAAAAGGGTCATGGGGTCATGGACCAAAAGGGGGGTAATGGGGGTCATGGACAATAAGGAGTCAATTGGGATCATGGACAAAAAGGGGGTGGTATGGAAAAATGGTGGTCATGGGGCCATGGACAAAAGTGGGGTTTCATGGACAAAAAAGGGTCATGGGTATATCGACAAAAGTGGGGGTCATGGAAAAAAAAGGGGTCATGGACAAAAAGGGGGGGTCATGGGGTCATGGACAAAAAGGGGGGTCATGGGGGTAATGGAAAAAGGGGGTTCATGGATCATGAAAAAAGGGTCATCAACAAATGTGGGGTCATGGAAAAGGGGAATATGGGGCATGGAAAAAAGAAGGGGGTCATGGACAAAAAAGGAGGAAATACACACTTGATTTTTAAAAAAAAAGGGGCCATGGGGTCATGGACAAAAATGGTCATGGACAAAAATAGTCATGGGGTCATGGACCAAAAATGGTCATGGGGTCATGGACAAAAGGGGTTAGTGGGGGTAATGGGTCGGGGTATAATGGGGTCATGAACAAAAAGGGAGTCATGGGGTCATTGACAAAAAGAGGGGTCATGGACCATAAAAAAGGGGTCATGGAGTCATGAACAAAAAAGGGTCATGGAAAAGAAGGGGCATGGGGTTTTTTGTTTTTCATGGAAAAAGGGTGTCATGGGGTAATGGACAAAATGGGACAAGTGGGTGGTCATGGAAAAGGGGGTCTTAGGATCATTGAAAAGAGACGGGCATGGGTCATAGACAAAAGGGGGAGGTCATGGGTTCATAGACAAAAGGTTGAGGTGTCATGGACAAGAAGGGGATAATGGGGTCATGGACAAAAAGGGGTCATGGACAAACAGGGGTCATGGGGCCATGGACAAGAAGGGGACAAGGGCATGGAAAAGAGACCATGGGGTCATGGAAAAGAAGGGGGCCCATGGGGTCATGGACAAAGGGGGTGCGGTCATGGGGTTATGGACAAAGAGAGGGGTCATGGATAAAGGGGTCATGGAAAAAAAAGGGGGGTTAATGGGTCATGCGACAACAGGGGGTTCAGGCCTTGGATTAAAAAAGGGGGACATGAGACACAAAAAGGGCCATTGGAAAAGAAGGGGGTCATGAGGTCATGGACAAAAAGGGGGGTTCATGGGGTCATGGAAAAGGGGGGGTCTGGATCATGAAAAAATGTCATCAACAAAATGTGGGGTGGTGGCATGGAAAAAGGGGGGGATCATGGGCGTCATGGAAAAGAACGGGGGTCATGGACAAAAAAAAGAACTCATGGGGTCTGGACAAAAAGGGGTCATGGGGCCATGGACAAAATGGGGGTTCGGTCAGGAAAAGAAGGGGACCATGGGGGGGTATTGAAAAGACGGGGGTCATTGGACAAAAGAAGAAGAAGGTCATGGGGTCTGGACAAAAATGTCATGGGGGTCATGGACAAAAAGGGGTGTTCATGGGGCATGGACAAAGGGGGATGGACAAAAAGGGGGAGGTCATTGGGGGTCATGGACCAAAATGGTCATGGTGGTCTGGACAAAAAGGGGAATGGGTCATGACAAAAAGCGAAGTAGGGTGAGTTCATGGACAAAAAAGAGGTCATGGACAAAAAGGGGGTAATGGAGTCATGGAAAAACATGATCAGGGTCATGGGACCAAAATGGGTAATGTGCAGGTCTGAAACAAAAGAGGGGTCAATTGGGATCATGGACAAAAAAAGAGGGGTTTTAAAAAAAAAAAAAAAAGGGGTCATGAAAAAAAGAAGGGGATAATGGGGGGGGTCATGGACAAAAAGGGTCATGGACAAAAAGGGTCATGGGCCATGGACAAGAAGGGGACAATGGGGTCATTGGAAAAGGGGACCATAGGGGTCCATGGAAAAGAAGAAGAGGGTCCATCGGGTCATGGACAAACGGGTCATGAACAAATAGGGGGAATGGATACATAAAGGGGAAATGGACAAAAAGAGGGAGGAGGTCATGAAAAAGGGGGTCATGAAGGTCATGGACAAAAAAGGGGGTCATGGGGGTCATGGAAAAGGGGGTCCTGATCATGAAAAAAGGGTCATCAACAAAATGTGGGGTCATGGAAAAGGGGATCATGTGAGGGTCATGGAAAAGAAGGGGTCCTGGACAAAAAAGGCGAGGGTGTAATGGGGGGGTTAATGACAAAAAGGGGGGGGTCATGGGCCATGGGACCAAAATGGGGGTATGGGGGTCATGGAACGGAGGGGAGATGGGGGGGTCTTGAAAAGACGGGGCGTCAATGGACAAATACGGGGAGGGAGGTAATGGTGTCATGGACAAAAATTGTCATGGGGTCATGGACAAAGTGGGGCGGTCATGGGGTCATGGACAAAAAGGGGGGGGGGGTATGGACAAAAAGGGGCATTGGGGGGTCATGGAAAAAAAAATGGTGCATGGGGTTATGGACAAAAAGGGGATGGGGTCAAGAACAAAAAAGAGAGTCATGGGGTCATGGACAAACACACGAAGGGTCCAGGACAAAAAGGGATCCTGGAGGTCATTGGACAAGAACGGGGTCATGGAAAAGAAGGGGGCGGGCATGGGGTCATGACAAAAAGGGTTGTCAGGGGGGTCATGGAAACAAAATGGTCATGGGGTTATGGACAAAAGGGGAAGGGGGCAAGCAACAAAAAGAGCGGGAGTCATGGGGTCATGGACAAAAAGAGGGTCATGGACAAATAGGGGATAATGGATCATGGAACAGAAAGGGGTCTGGAAAAGAAGGGGGAATGGGGTCATGACAAAAAAGGGTGTCATGGGGTCATGGACAAAAGGGTATCACGTGTTCAATTGAAAAGGGGGTCGTAGTATCATTGAAAAGAGAGGTCATGGTCCTGTACCAAAGGGGAGGTCCTTGGTCATAGACAAAAAGGTGGAGGTCATGGACAGAAGTGGATATGGGTCAGGGACCACAAGGGTCATGGACAAAAAAGGGGTCAATGGGGCCATGTCGACAAGAGGGGACATTGTTTTCATGAAAAGGATGACCTGGGTCCATGGAAAGAATGGGACCAATCGGGTCATGTACAAACATGGGGTCATGGGGTTATGGACAAAGAAAGAGGGTCATGTATCAAGTGGGCTGGAAAAGGGGTCATGGGTCATGGAACAAAAGGGTCATGGAATAACAAAGGGGACATGGACAAAAACGGGCCATGGAACGAAGTTCAGGAGGTTCATGGACAAAAGGGGGGTTCATGGTGTCTATGGAAAGGGGGTCATGGATCATGAAAACATTTCATCAACCAAAAGGTGGTCATGGAACTGGGGATCATTTGGTCCACGGAAAGAAGTGGTCATTGACAAAAAAGAAACTTCTGGGTCAATGGTGAAAAAAAGTGGTCATGGGGCCCAATGGACCACATGGGTGTCATGGAAAGAAGGGACCATGTGGGTTCTGAAAAGACGGGGGGTCATGGACACAAGATACTGTCCACTGGGGTCATGACCAAAAATTGTCAGTGTGTCATGGGACCAAAGCGGGAGGTCATTGGGGTCATGACAAAAGTGGGGCATGGACAAAAAGGGGGTCATTGTGTTCATGTGACAAAATGGTCATGGGGTCATGGCAAAAGGTTTAATGGGTCCAATGACGCAAAAAGCGAGTCATGGGTCATGACAAAAAACGAGGGTCATGGACAAAAGAGGGGGTCCATGGAGTCATGGACAACCCTGATCATGGGTCATGGACAAAATGGGTAATGTGGTCATGAACAAAAAGAGCTCATGGTTCATGGACCAAAACAGATGTGTCCATGTCAAAAAAGGGGTCAGAAAAAGAAGGGGAATGGGTCATGGACAAAAAGGGTCCTGGACAAAAGGGTCATGGGGTCATTACAAGAAGGGACAACTGGGTCATGGAAAGACCATAGGGTCCATGGAAAAAGAAGATGGACCCATCGGCCGGACAACACTGGGTCATGAACAACGATGGGTTCATGGATACAAAAGGGGACCATGGAACAAAAAGAGGGTTCATGAAAAGGGTCATGTGTAGTTCATGGACAAAAAGGGGGTTCATGGGTCTGAAAGGGTCATGGATCATAAAAAATGGTGCAGTCACAAAATGTGGGGTCACTGGAAAAGTGATCATGTGGGTCCATGGGAAAAGAGGTTGTTCGTGGACCAAAGGCGAAGTCCTGGTGGTAATTGACAAAAAGGGTGTCATGGGCCATGGACAAATGGGGGGGTCATGGGTCATGAAAGGAGGGGAGCATGGGGTCTTGAAAATACTGGTTCATGGACAAGAAGTGGGAGGTCATAGGGGTTCATGGACAAAATGTCCATGGGTGGTATGGACAAATTTGGAGAGGTCATGGGTCATGGAAAAGGGGGTCATGGACAAAGGGTTCTGGGGTCATGGAAAAATGGTCATGGGGTTATGGACAAAAGGGAATGGGGTAAGAAACAAAACGCGACGTCATGGGGTCATTGCCAAAAAAGAGGGTCCGGACAAAAGGTGACAAGGAGTCATGGACCGAAAGGGGTCATGAAGAATAAGCGGGCATGGGTCATGGACAAAAAGTGTTTGCATGGGGTATGGACAAGGGGATCACGGGGTCATGGAAAAAGGGGTTCAGGGATCATTGAAAGAGAGGTCAATGGGTCATAAACAAAATGGGAGGTCATGGGTCATAGATAAAAAGTGGAGGTCATGGAACAAGAAGGGATATGGGGGTCCATGGCAAAAAGGGGTCATGGACAAAAAAGGATTCATGGTGCCATGGACAAGAATGGGACAATGGGTCATAGAAAAAGGGGACCATGGGTCTGAAAAATGGTCAGTGGGAGTCATGGCCAAATGGTTCCATGGACAAAGAGAGGTCCATGGATAAAAAGGGTCATGGACAAAAGGGGGTTCATGAAGATAAAGGGGGACGCATGTGGTCATGGAAAAAGGGGACCAATGGGGTCAGGAAAGAGTGTCTTTGACCAAGGGGGAGTTCATAGTCATGCAAAAAATGTGGGTCCATTGGGGTCACTGGACAAAATGGGTCATGGGTCATTGGCACAAAAGGGGTCATGGGGTCGATGGAACAAAAAGGGGTCATGACAAAAAGGTATTAGTCCACAACAAAATGAAGACATGGAAAAGGGGATCACATGGGGTCATGAAAAGAAGTGGGTCATGGACAAATAGGTCCATGGGATCACATGACAGTAAATGAAGAGGTCATGGGCAGTCCATGAAAAATGGGTCATGATGGGGCATGACATAAAAGGGGGTCATGGGTTCATGTACAAAAAGTTGTCATGGGGTCCTGGACAAAAAGGGTTCATTTGGTCATGGAAAGAAGGGGACCATGGGTTCTTGGAAAAAGAGGGTTTGTCCATGGGGTCATGGACAAAAGGGATCATGGGGCCATGGACAAACGAGGGTTCTGGAAAGAAGGAGCCCATGGGGTCATGGACACAAAGGTCAATGGGTTCATGACAAAAAAAGTTGGTGTCCTGGGGGTCATTAAAAAAGGGGTCATTGGTTCATGGAAAAAGGGGTCATTGGGGTCTGGACAACACTGGGGTCATGGACAAAAGGGGTCATGGGGCCATGGACAAAAGGGGTGCGTGAGAAAAAGGGTTCATGGTTTCATCAACAAAGTGTAAGTCATGGGGTAAGGGACCAAAAGGGGTCATGGGGTCATGGACAAAAAGCAGGTGCATGGGTTAAGGACAAATGGGTTCATGGACAAAAGGGGGTTCTCGCGTGGCGCTTGTCATGAAAGGGGTCTGAATCATGGACAATGAAGGTTCTGGGTTCAGGGACAAAAAGGGGTCATGGGGCCATGGACAAAATGGGGCCAAGTGGGTCATGAACAAGAAGGGGAAAGACAATGGGCCTTGGAGAAAAGAACTTGTCAT
The DNA here is from genome assembly GCA_023653785.1 of Ophioderma brevispina. Lineage (NCBI taxonomy): Eukaryota > Metazoa > Echinodermata > Ophiuroidea > Amphilepidida > Ophiodermatidae > Ophioderma > Ophioderma brevispina. Next base: position 5,173 of record JAMKCH010017633.1, on the reverse strand, counting down.
GGACAAAAAGGGGTAGGTCTGGGTCATGGACCCAAAGGGGTTCATGACCAAAAGGGGTCACTGGGGTCATGGAAAAAATTGTAATGTTGTCATGGACAAAAATGGGGTGTAAGGGGTCATGGACAAAGATGGTGTGCATGGAATCGTGCACAAAAGGTGGTCAATGGACAACATGGGGGTCATGGGGCCATGGACAAAGGGTGTGGTGACAAACGGTGTCTTGGTTCTCAACAAAAATGGAGTCATGGAGTCATGGACCAAAGGGGTCATGGGGCCATGGACAAGAAGGAGACAATGGGTCCTGAAAAGGGGACCATGTGATCATGGAAAAGATGGGACCCTCGGTCATGTGACAACAGGGGGGGTCATGTGACAAAGAAGAGGAGTCATTACAAGAATGGTCTGGGGTCATGGACAAAAGGGTCATGTGACAAAAAGTTCATGGGGTTCATGGAAACGAAGGGTCATAGGGTCTGGACAAAAAAGGGTTTCATAGGGTCTTGACACAACGGGGATCATTTGGGTTCTGGAAAGGGGGCCATGGGATCATGGAAAGGAGAGGTCATGGTTCATAGACAAAATGGGGTGAGGCATGGACAAGAAGGGGATAATGAGGGCGATGGACAAAAATGGTTCCCTGGACACAAAACGGGGTCATGTACAAAGGTGACAATGGGTCTAGCATGGAAAATGCGGACTAGGGTTCATTGAAAAGAGAGGACCATCGGGTCATGGACGCACAACAGGAGGTCATGGACAAAAAGGGTTCATGGACAAAAATGGGTGACACAAATGGTCATGGGGGTCAGGGACAACAAAGAGGGGGGTCATGGAAAAGAACGGGGTCATGGGTCATGGAAAAAGGGGGTATCGATGAGGGTCCTGTACAAACGTGGGTCATTGACAAAGAAAAAGTCAATGGGGTCATGGAGCATAAGGGGTAACATGGACAAATGGGGGCCATAATGCCATGGACAAAGGGGGATTGAGTCATGGCAAAAAGGTGGTCATGGGGTCATGGACAAAAGGGGGTAATGGACAAAAAGGGTCATGGTAAAAGTGGGGTCATGGACATGGAATAATTAGAGGTATGGGTCATCACGTCCAATCAGTTTTTTCCACGGCCTGGGTTTCGAAGCACTCAATGAATACAACTATGGCTCTACACACCACGACCCCACCCCGAATCACATACGAATCTCCGTGATCAAGAGTAAACCTATTACCATGTGAACATTGATGCCCGTCTTTAGATCTCATCATATTGGTACACATGATGCTCTATTTTTGGAAACAGTCTTTCACCAACGTTGCCATGGGTAAAACTGAGAAAGTTCTGTGATTGCTAAACCGCAAACAAACAGAACTGCTAAACGAAAATACACTCTGCACCATACTTGAGTGGATTGGAAATAAATGGGAACAAAAACCATGAAGCCGGATTTCTGATACGTTGCAATGGTAACCTAGTCCACTCAATCTATGAAAAACACTATGTACACCTGGACAAAATGGCTACAGAAGTTTTCTTGCTGTACCTAGCATTAAAAGATCTTCCAAACAATATTATACAAGGTAGAAAAAGGGAGGCTTGCAAGACATGCTATTTGAATTTATCTTACGGGACGTATACGCCCATATTTTCTAAAAGGTATATGATCTCATAAATGCATGTTTAGGGTGATTTTCCATTTTTCGTAGTTATGGAAAAATCCGCAGTGTGTACACTTGCAATTGATATGTTAAAGTGGAAAGTGCCGGTCATTATTCAGATGGCCGCAATTTTCCCGCCAAAATTAATTTTTGGGCCATTTTCAGACGCCATCGGGATGGGGAGATCTTTATTTATCAAATTATTATCAGAGAGTATTTATTTTTCCCCAAACAAAAAAACCATTCTTTCACTAGTGTCCGTGGGGGGGGGGGGCACCCTATGCGATGTGATGTATACTGCCTCGCCAGGTGAAAAATGGCTCCTTTCCCGGTCCTTTCAGATAAAATTTACCCAAAAATACGGGGTCATTCGGTACACAAGCTGAATAACAAATGGGGTCATGCCCGTATGAAACTGGGTCATTATTCTCATATCGTTTTCGGTTCGTATGCAATTCCAAATCACAGTGAAGATCCGTCTTTAACCAGCTGAAAGTTTCATCATCATCTAGGTTGATCCGGCCTGGAATTCCTCTTGGGTACTTTTAGACTCACAGTCATGTATGATGTGGCTAATGGTTGTGGCTCTCCACATCGCAGTTTGGTGACGGTTCTACTCCGATCTTGGTGAAGAAGTTCTTGTACGACCAACGCTAGTTCTGAGTCTGTTGAGTTGACCCATGCTCCTATCAAGGTCACAGCCTTTGGCTTGCTATATGGGCTGTACACAAACTGCTTTAGGTTCAAGTAGAGATGACCATGATCATACCATCTGTCATTGATCCAGGATTATCGATATGGATAACTGTGACGCACAGTGTATGGGATTGGGTAGCAAGATTGGATTCCCTGGAAATTCTCTGATCCTCAAAGGTTTTTGGTGGGGGATTAGGCTACAGGTTCATCCACATTTCTTGGCGAGCTTTGATCGTCTGAAGTTCCTCCTAAGGTTTGGCGGGAGCTATGGCCAGACAGAATTGGAAGTATTCTTACAGGTCTAACAGTCTCCTTGCATCATAAGAACGACACATCAATCTTGTGTGATGTACGCTGTGACCCTACTCTGGTGCGCGTATTCAGCACGTGAGTATGCCAAGTCAAACAGTTGATTGTGATGGAATAGTTGTCAAAGATTGCAGGCCGCCATCCAGTTCCCCTGCGAGCCTCTGTCAGGAGGTTGACACGAGACTAGCGTCCTTGGCGCGACTGCCTGGTGTGTTGATTGAAAGTAAAGGCTGCGGTCCATTGTGACGCCAGGTACTTCGGTGTTGGGTTCATGTGACGTTTTTCTCCATCTAGAGTGATGTTTCTTACTCTTTTTGCGCATCTATTTGCAAGGTGGAAAACAAACAGAGCTGACGGTCTTGGGTTTGGTGAGTTTCAAGTGCCATCGGTTTGAAGAATTGGCTTACAGTGAGGTCTTTCTGCAACACTGTTCTAAAGGACTCAAGCAATCCTGCCAGCTATTCCAAGTGGCGTGTCGTCTGCGTAGGAGTATGACTGCGAACATCTCCCTTTTGGCATTCTGAGAACGTAGAGTGTTGAAGAGACTGGGTGCCAGGACAGACCTTGTGGTACACCATTCCGAAGGTTTGCGCTTTTCTAACTACCGCGTTGCCCATTTGATGTCCCATGAGAGATCTGTCTTGGATGAGAAGCATAATGACCTTGACAAGCTTGGCATCAGGGCAGATTTTGAGTAGGCCATTGAGGTCGTAGACATCCGGTGCCAGACGGTTCGTTACGCATCTGTTAGATCTATGAAGACTTGCTCCAGATACTTCTGCTTTCTTCTGAAGGCTGTCTCGATGATCAATATGCTAACGCCCTGAAGTGAACAAGAGGAAGTGCCCTTTTTCTAGAGTTCAAATTGCCATGAAATTATAGAAAAATTTTGCTGCATGAAATTATAAATTGGTTAAAAATGGTCTGGGATAGGCTGCGAAAATTTTGAACTTTTGGTGTTCAAATTCGTTAAAAATGATTAATTGTAGCAAACTTGTGACAAAAGTGGATAGCAGAAAGAAAATGGGCGTTATTGGGTATGGTGAACCTTTTTAAAAAAGGGGGCATTTGTAAATAGGCCTGGGGTTTTCTCCGCGAAACTCAGCGTAACTTTACGTGCATACTAATGTCATGCCTGAGTGATCACTTTATCCAAGCAACTGTGTAAAGGTAGGAAAAGGTCTTTATGTACGCATGATTAGTATACACTTAGGGTTACGCGCGATTTTCGCGAACGGACCCCTGGACGCTACCCCCGCAGGCCCGCGCGCACGTGGCTGTAGCCTGCTAAAACAACCCCGGGATCCGCCTGCTCATTCAGTCCACGGTAGGGTATTTAGCCGGCTGACTTTGTTTTCAGTTTGTAGACTTATGGACCCATCTTTTTCACATTCATGCGGGGACAATTGAATCTATATACTATAAAGATCGAACTTCGCCATGTTGTTTTCCCTGGAGGCTGACATGTTGACCCAGGATGTCACCATGTTGACCGCCATGTTAGAATGTGTACCGTCTGATTCAGGTGATTCCCTTCCCATCGTGACTTGCGATTGCTCGGGGTTTATGTATTCAATATTGTTCAAACTGCTGATAGATGATAAATTTCATTGAAATTGCAAAAGAAAGTGTTGTAAACAGTAGTTAATGCGTATTGAATTCCGGTGGGGTGACAAAGAGTAAATACGTAAATTTAATTAAAAATGAGGGTACCTTCGTCCCGGGTACGTAGTTATTATTCATGTTCGTGGCTTAATTATGACATTGCTCCAGTGAGTTTGACCTTTGTGCTATTTCAATGTAAAATTATTTATTTCTTAGTGATGAAAAGACAACAAGAAGGCCTACTGCAAAAAGAACTGCAAAACAGTCAAGATTGATTTAGATTACGTATTTTATTTCATTTGAAGATTTTCATAATGATCACCAAACGTGTTATTTTGGTGTAAAAATTCGTGACCCTTTTTTTTCAGTCAAGACCGTCATTATCGCGTGCAGGCCTGATCGCGTGAGGGAGCTAAGTCAGTACATGTCATGGTGGTACTGGTGTACACTAATTACTACAGCAAACATTGGTACTTCATGATTAACTGTGTTATGCAAATTCAATTTCTTTGTGTCAATATGTGGCATGAAAGTCCTGGATAAAATACAAACACGATGCCTCAAACAAAGTAATAGGAGCTTATTAAATGATCGTCATGAAGGCTGACATGAAATTTGTCAAAACCAGGGGGGGCTTCAAACATGTCAAACATGGTAGAGTGTACGTAATCCTAAAAAAAATATGTTGTATTTTTTAAGCATTTTATTTCTGGTTCTTGCAACATGGCTGCAACATTGTTACTCTATTGTTTTACAAGGGTGACATTCAACGTGAAATGCGGTGTACATGGTTATAAATTACACAAGTAGTCATAATGTTGTTACTCTCACACACACTAAATATTACAGCCATTTACAGCAAAATACTGTAGAATAATTAGAAAACTACAGTACAGGCCCGTAGCCAGGA
>JAMKCH010017632.1:0-23114 GCA_023653785.1 Ophioderma brevispina | reverse complement strand
CTGTGGGAACAGATTGCAATCTGTGGCAAAAGATTAGCATAATCTGTGGGAACAGATTGCAGATCTGTTGGACGAGATTGCAACTGTGGACACAGATTTGCAATCGGTGTAAGTGTGTCGAAACAGATTGCAATCTGTGGGAATTAACAGATTGCAAACTGTGCGAACAGATTGGAAACTGTGCGAACGATTGCAAACTGTATTGAAACAGGTTTGCGTAGTCTGTGGGAACAGCTTGCAATCTGTGGGAAACATATGCGTAATCGGTAGGAAACAGATTGTAAACTGTGTGAACAGATTACAAAATTGTGGGAACATATGACATAATCTTTTGGAAACAGCTAGATTGCAATCTGTGGGAACAAATTGCAAACTGTGGCGAACAGATTGCAATTGTGGGAAAAGACTTGCAATCTATGGGAACAGATTGCAAACTGTGCGAACATATTGCAACGGTGCGAACAGATGCAAAAATGTGCGAACAGATTGCAAACGGTGCGGAACCGATTGCAAACTGTGGGAACAGTTTGCAATTTGTGGGGAACATGGTGGTCAGAAAACAATGATCTTCAAATGAATCACAGAAATGACCAAGTCGTGTGTATCTAACGTCGAAAAATAAACTTTCTGCAACTTATTTGTGTCTAATACGCAGCTCTCCCAAGTCACAAAAACCAAAAAAACAAACAGTCTCCGCCTTCTTGGAGTTCAAGTTGCTGCTGACCTTACTTGGAAGCATGAACACATGTTTTCTATTGTTACCAAAAAGTGCAAAAAACAAAAAAAAACTAGGATTTCTCAGACTGTTGGTGGCAAGCAGGACAAAATAGTTCTTCTCACATGTATCGGTCACTTTGTCTTGCCATTATTGATTTTTGTTCTCCTGCTTGGTTTTTTGGTATCGCAAGAATCACTATATAATTGTTTGGAAAACATTCAAAGACGGGCAAGAGTAGATTAAATTTTGGGTAAACCAAAAAAAGCTATCTAACCCAAAGGGGGGAGGGAGGGAACATCGTTACAGGGAGGCGTTTACAGCAGCTTAATTTAATGGATTTGAATTATCGTAGAAATTATTTATCGTCTGCTTTGCATGTAGTTGTATTACCAATTGTAGCACATTTGATTTCGTAATTGGTCTCAATTAATAGTCGTCATACTGAGGATCTTTTTAATCACCATATTACACAAAAAATGACAGTTTCAAGCATCGTAGATCTGTTAATTTCCTCCGTTGTGGTCTGGAGTTCCAAAATCAATTAGGGGATATTTCATTCTCAAACCTGGCAGCAATCTTTTAAAAAAAACATCAAAAAGTATCTTTCACACAATTGAGTATTGAAGAGATGGACTCATAAACGTAATTTGTGCAATCGCTTATAAATTCGTTATTTACACAGTCTGGTGTCTGTGTGTATGAGAGCGATGAGCGTTGTGTGTGTGGTGTGTGTGTGGTGTGTGAGCATGTGTGTGTGTGGCGTGCGTGTGGTGTGAGGGGGTGGGGTGCGTGTGTTGTGTGTGTGGTGTGGTGTGGGTAAACATCAGACTGGAAGGGGCAGATTGTGGTAACCTTTGGGGGACAATATTGCATGATGGAACAGATTGCAATATTATTTTACCACAATTGAGTATTGAAGAGATGGACTTATAACCTTAATTTGTGCAATCTTATAAATTTTGTATTTGTGTTTTTTGATTTTTTAAAATTGTACTTTTGTGTTTTTGTTGGTGGGGTTGTGTTGGGGGTGTTGGGTGTGGTATTGTTGTGTGTTTGTGTGAGCATGAAGGTTTGTGGTGTGGTGCATGTGTGGTGTGCATGTTGTGCTGTGTGCGTGTGGTGTGTTGTGTGGTGTGGTGTGTGTGGTATGTGTGGTGTGTGTGTGGTGGGTAAATCATACTGGAAGGGGCCAGAGGGGTAGGGAACCTTTGGTGGGGTGGCAGATAGTGTGTGGTGCATGTATGTCTTAAGAACGGGTGGGAACCGATTGCAATAGGTGGGAACAGTTGCAAACTGTGCGAACATTTTGCAAACTGTGGGAACAGATTGCAATCTGTGGAACAGATTACAAACTGTGTGAAAATATACTTAGGTTAGCCTTCCACAAATTAACTGCAACTGTGCGAACAGAATGCAAAATGTGCGAACAGATTGCAAACTGTGCGAAAGAGTGGCCACTGTAGGATCAGATGCACACTGGTAACGAACGATTGCATCGTTTGGGGTGCGAGACTAGATTGGCAATGGTGGGGGGAGTGGGGGGGCGAACATATGGGTGTTCAAACTGGTGGTGTGGCAACTTGGCGAAAATGCATTGTGGGAACAGTGCAAAAACTGTGCTAACAGATTGCAACCTGTGCGAACAAATGGCAACTGGTGGGAACAATGCAAACTGTGCGAACATATTGCAAACTGTGTGAACAATTGCAAGCTGTAGGAACAGATTGCATAATCTGTGGGAACAGATTGCAATCTGTGGGAACAGATTGCACTCTCTGGCCACAGATTGCAATCTGTTCTGAAACAGATTGCAATCTGTGGGAAAGAGTGGCAATCTGTGAGAACATATTGCAATCTGTGAAGACCAATTGCAATCTTGGGAACATATTGCGTAATCTTGTAGAACAGATTGCAAACTGGTGTCGAACAGATTGCAATCTGTAGGAACAGATTGCATCTGTGAGAACAATTTGCGTATCTGAGGAACGATTTTGCAAACTGTTGGAACAGATTGCATAATCTGTGGGAACAGATTGCAGAATCGTGTTGGAACGATTTCATATCGTGGGAACATCTATATTACATAATCTGTGGGGAACAAATGCAACTGTGCGCACAGATAGCAATCTGTGCCTAACAGTATTGCAAAACTGGTGCTAACAGATTGCAATCTGTGGGGAAAGATTGCATCTGGTGGGAACAGATCATACTTGTGGAACAATTATCGAAAGTAAGATATTTTAATAACTATGTCCCCTCTGGGGCTTCGAAGGTGTGCATGGGTAGGTGCACCATCACATTGGATTGGTGAACCAAAAATGTAACTGTCAAAAAAAATTACAAGCAAAAAGTCAAAGCCTGAATTGGCATTTTATGTACTAATTGGGCCTACATGTATTAGCCCACAGAATTCTTTTGTATTCTATGCACAACGTTTTATAAGCATTTTAGTGCAGACATTATCACTTAAAGGTGAACGAGAGATTTTGAGGTCACCCAAATATTGTATCAAATCGTAATGTGCATATAGTTTTTAGACACTCAAGATTTCTTTCCTTCTATTTGGCTACAGAAATGCCTTAAAAGAGATGAAAAAGGCGATGTTTGATTTGCTTATATTTCAGTATCAAACATAGGCTGAATTTCTTATTTGCCTCCTATACGAAATTCGAAATTTCACAATTTTTTGTACCAAGAACCATTTCTCATCTTAATCCTTTCAGACGGGATATTTTGATTGAAAAGCTTTGCACCCAGGGCAAATCAGTACTTTTATTTGGGATTTTGTACATACCCCCCCCTTGCTTTTTCTAAAAAAGAAAAATCCATAACCCAAAAATGTGAGATCAAAATTACACATTGAATTTCATCCATTAACTGTCAGATATGTCACGACTCGATCAGAAGTTTTTTTTGAAATTTGATTATAAATGAATGGTATGGCTTGCAGAATCACTTTCGGTCATAGATCTGTGTTTGTGAAGCTCTCTCTAAACTTACCTGGAATGAAACACCAGTAGAATTGTTAGTACAATGTAAAGCAAAAAAAGGCATGACAAAACGTACATATCTGCCAGATATGGTAGCTGAAACTCTCTCTACTCACCCCTTGTCAGGAGTGATTTAAAATAGATATAGCTCCTGTGGAGTGATAATCTAATGATCTAAACCAGGGAGTTTATAATAATGGAGAGAAACGCACCCCGGCTGGGTGAGGCCTCGGCCGACTATCCCTAATGTTGAGGCGTTTTCAATTTTTTTGGACTTGAATGAGGGCTTGATAAGAGTGGTCAAAATTGTAACATTTACATTTTTTGATGCGCTATTATAGAGATAAATCTAAGTCTAAGATAGTAAGCTATGTTTTTTCTGATTGTAATTTTTTTCTGTTTTTAAGATGATGAAATCGCGACTTGTTTTTGGCTGATAACTTTCCGTATGTGTTGCAATCAATGCAATCCTGTAGGACTTTCACTAGTCTACCTTAGTCATTATCATAACCATGCTGTCCCATACGGCGCGGGGCGCTATAACAGCAGTTTCCTGGTTTTGTACGTGCTAAATATGGAAGTTTCACAGCCCTGTCTTAACATATTCAGTTGACTGAAAGTGTTCAGAGGAGAGCTACCCAGTATATTATTCCTATCCGACATGGGCCAAAGAGATATACTCCGTAAACTATTGATTTGTTGCCACTTACCTTTAAAGAAGTGAAATAAGTGATCTTAACCTATGTCATAGATGCGGGTTTGGCCAGTATGACTGTCAATAGATAGTATTTGTTGTTTTTTATCATTTTAATTCACCAGTGCAGGGCCATCCCACCGCTATTCGTCGTTCTCGGGGGGGGGGGGGGGTGATTCCATCTTCTTATGCCTCATGTTTGTCAAAACGGAATCTCATAAAATCCACATTTTCACAGATTGTTCCTATTTTGAATCAACTACCTCCTCACATCAATCCACTACTTCTTTTTCCATTTTTAAATCTCATTCTTGATTTTTATAAATCCAAATCGTCAATTCAACTCGGCAATACTTGTTCTTGGCTGACCTAACTGTCACTGTAACCCTCCACTTATCTTAGTATTTTTTTTTGTTGGCCCTCCTAGATGGGATGGTCCTAGAGATGCTTTACTAGACTTTGTCAAATTGGGAAGAAGGTGGTGCTGAGGCATTTTCTTAGGGGCGAATTTGGGTCCTTCTCCCTAAACCTGTACAACATGTCAGTCATTGGTGGGCTGGCGGAGGGGGGGGGGAGGGTTCTTTGAGAAAAAATATTTCAATTTTGACTTGGAAAAAACCCTGCTCAGCAGCAGTAAGCTTTCATCTTTAGTCGCTACTCTGAGACATTTTTGTCTATAAAAAAAAATGGGCAGAAAAAAATGAAATGAATTTGCAGACTTCTGACGACATGTCCTGTGGCTACTGAGATTCCATTCCTGTATACAATGCCATCCTCGTCAACAGCATGCCATGCTGGTAAAAATAATAACATTTTAAACTTTATTATTTATTTATGTTGAGTATTATATATAAGAAATCACGGAATTGAGGATTTACGATTAATCATTTTGAGTCACAAGGTGCTAACACAACTGAATTTTTAGTTTAAACTTAATTCATGATTTCGTTGGAATTTCAGGTTCAGCTTTGAAATCCTTTTAATATATCTACATTTACGGCAGTTTTGCAAGTCTTTTACTAATAGTGACGTGGTACAACAACCAACAAGTAGTTAAACACCAATATAATGAAATTACTTTTACAAATTTGGATCTTTATATAGTATTACCAACTTGTTTGTACGTTTGTAATATTTTTTTCCTTTAGTTTTAATTTGATAATTGTTTCAATTGTTACCTCTCACTTAAGTCAAATTTCCTTTCTGGTACCGTGCTGGTCCTAATAAACGCCCCTGCTCGTAATAAACGCCCCCCTCCGATTTTTGTATCACACTTAAAAAAAACAGGTAGCTTACTAGGCTATGAGCCATACCCCAATTTTGGCCCACCGTTATGCATTTTAGAGGCAATAATGGCTAATTTGATTTTTTGCAAGCTTATACGTTCCCTATAGTTTGGAAATTAGTTTATCATTGCACAAGTGGTAGCTTTTTGTGTGTTATCAAGTGTTTGTTTTTTTTTCAAGATGGCCGCGAAAGTGCTTCTGAAACACATAAGTGGTCCATATCTTGGGCCTCCCCGACCGATAGGATGAGTATTTTGTGCTTTGACTATGTTTAAGTGAGAGAGGATTTTCATTTTTTCCACTGTAAGTACATTAAAGTATTCCTTTATGTGCAAATCCAAGATGGCCGCAAAGGGCTTCTATGGCAAGCTCTTAGACATGGAAAAGTGAATTTGATGCAATATGAACTATGTTTTAGCGACGAAGATTTCATTTTCCTGTCTCTGCCACAAAAACCAATAACTGTTTATATTGTAATTCCAAGATGGACCGCTACAACCTTAGAAACCTTTTAAATTAAGCTAATTCACCAACAGCCATGTTGGAACCGATGCTGGACTCTGTTTCCCCACCCATATCCTGTTAAGATGCTGAATATCTTTCATTATTGTCCTGTTGCTAAGTGTCATCCATACCCAGTAGACTAAACATCAAAATCAGAATAAACTGATGCCTTAACCAAATTGCAAAAGATCATTTTCTCCAGCATTGCATCGAAAAACCTTTAAAACAACATATCAAAAGTTTACCAAAACCAAAGGAGTGGAACTGTATTTTTAAGGGGTAAGGTTTATACATTGGTCAAAACATGAAAAGGAACAAAACGCGTCAAAAAGTACCCCAACATGTTCGTCATCTTTCCAGGATTAAACAAGGTAGAGTTTGCCCTATCTGCAGGTTTGTAGTCCAAGTTATGAGTCAAATAGGTTCAAGGTCACAATGGGTAAAGTTTTCATGATGTTCCATTCGTTTAAAGATTGGTGTTAAATTGTTCGTCGAATGGTACATGAGCCGAAATATCTGGTTGCACCATCTTATGATAATTCGTTTGTATAATTGGAACGCAAATGTGACTGGGGGCTACAGGGTCTAGTGTAGGTCCTAGTCATAGCTCTGTAATTCTTATATAGAACGTTTAAAAAAAGAATCTATTTACATTTACTATCTTAAAAGTCGACAAATTGAACAATTTACAACCATTCTATGATTTTTACCCCAGTATGACCTTGGGAGGCTGTTCGTGCCTATTGTCTGAAACTTTAACTCACAGATAGTGCAAACTATACCTTTTTTAAACCTTAGAGTAGCCCAATACATTGGTAATCATTTAAATCAATTCAAACATTCTAATATTTTGTTACCCCTGTACAAATGTTCCCCCTTATTTCAACATGTTCCACTAGGTAACTTTTCATATATTATTTTTAGACAATTTCAACAGTAATCCATAAACACCAAATGGTTTTCTGTTGCAATTGTTTTGGGTCAAATCATAAAATAAACTGGGACTACAGGGCCCAAGCAAAGCTTACTAGGACTGCAGATACTGTCATCCGTACACCCAAGACAGCATATGACTACCAGCCGTAAATCCTAAGTATATTATTGTTATTGTCCATCACACCACGCCACAAACTTTGAGTCTTAGTTCTCATGATGGCCTCTAGTGTTCTCTGTGGGCCTCTGAGGATCTAAAGAGAAGACAACACTTGCCGGGCAGCATGCTGGAAAACCGAAACCTTTGGAGTAGCCATCCCTGCCAATTACACATAGGTCATGCTGTGTGAGACAACCTGTGTTACCATCCTTCTCTATGGGGTGCGAGTCCTGGGTTGTTACCAACGACATGGAAAAAAATCAATGCAATTAGCAATATCTTGCTATAAGGTACTAAAATTATGTTTGTATAAATAGAATTCCAAGGACAATGTAACAAATGTGACCACCTGAAAACGTCCTTCCCACGACAGCCCAGTCAATACCCACCAACTCAAAAATATATGTCTCGCAGATGACGAGCCTGTGCCAGAATATGTGCTATATGTTCCCAACATGAAAACAGAAATCAGAAAGACCTTGCATACTGTACTTTGAAGATATGTCAGCACCTTCTGGTAGATACTGAAAAATGATGCAGCCAAACAAAATTGCCTTGCTATACTAAGACCGCACCAGCAGTTGAGAAAAAGGGGCCCCTTGTGGTTGCCTGCTCCGATGCCCGACTGTGATGCTCTTATGTATTAAGATGAGGCTAATAGTCGGAACCAAGACTCATCTCTTACTCCTCCTTCTCCCTCATCCGAACTTTCTCAATTATCTGAATGTGGCGGACTTGTTGTCGCGTCTGGACAGACGGCACATATAGGTGCATTTGTGTCTACTTTGACAATACAGCCACATGATGGTAGCACAAATTAGGCCTTGCTAAACTACAGGCCAGCGGATCCAAGACAGATTCAGGTGCTGGCGGACCATCCATCCAGCCACTACCAACGTTCAGCTCGTGCCCCAGTTTCCACCTCGTATGACTCTCCACTGTGCCTTGATAGAGTTTTCCTAGGTTGTCAAACAACAACATCAATTCTTTACTTGAACGCCTGCATTAAGTAAGTGACCATAGACAAACACTGTAGTGGCAACATCTCCAAACGTGGCTTGATCACCTTTGACTCTTTGGACTAGGTTTCCTTCCATCTATGGATCGGATGCCGAGTTTTTCTGGAGAAAGTGTCTACCTGCACTAACATCTTCTTATGCCAAAGTTGTGGCTAAAAAGTAGCTTTGTTTGTCCTTCCTCAGAAACCCGACTGTGTGTAAATAGAGCCCACGGCAATGGTCCAAGAGGATGACAGAGGACGTCCTCCATCTGGAGACTGCGCCCTTGTGCCATGACTATGATGCGCCCAAACAAAGAGGACCCTATCAGCCTTCAGATGATTTCCTGTTCCACTGTTTACTGCTTCTCTACTTAATAATTGGTGAATTTCTTCAGTTTTATGTGGTTTCATCGGGCCTTGGAATTCTTTACTGGTGGGTCTTTCTCTACTCTTTCAATCCTGAAAGCAGCATAACTATATTCAACCAATCTCATACGCCTTCATCAGATCAGAGGCAGTGTCTCTTGTGGCGGACTTTGCGGTAGAGCTTGCTAACGAGGTCTTGCTCTTGCAAATGGGTTGCACAGCCTGGATGAGGTCAACGACTGCGGGACACTGCTCCTCATCTTTTTCGATTCTTGGCTGCTGTAGATCAGCATGGTGGAGTTCAGATTTTTGGGTCCCTTGTATCATGTCCGAGGATGCACTACGGTACGTCGGCAGTTATGAAGTATCGTCTGAGAGCCCGGGCTTTCAGAATGAAACCGAGCTGTGCCTCAGGAGTTTGAGTGTCTTTGGTCACTGTGACCTCAGTATGCTGATCTACGGGGATCCGCGCCCAAAGGGGTTGTGCTGGACATCGTGGGACGGAGAATTCGCCTTCCTTGAAAGGCATTATGCACATTGGGTTATTCTCAGGGAGATTTTTCATATGAAGAAAAGAAGCGGAAGGTGCCTGGCATAGTTTACCTTGTCCATATTGGAGCAAAGCACCATGGGAATATAGACGGGATCATAGCTCTTTATCGCACTGAGGTGCCAAATCCCAGTTCCCTCACGAGAAGCACCAGGGAAGGACAAGTACTACCTCTATCATGTTCTATATATAGGACATCCATATCCTAAAAACTCTCTATTGTATGGCCGCAGGGGGGGTCTCGGGCCTCATAGGATGCACTTGTGGACTCTGACAGCACGATTATAGTGTTACCATCAAGCGGGACACTCATTGATGGATCCCTCAGCCATTATCCCAGCTTGATACCAGCATCCCGAATCGTTATCCCTATGCTAGCTAATGGTTAATGATGGTATGTGGAACGTTCCCTATTCTAAACAACCATGTTGGAAAAAACGCTCCTGTGAGTCCAGAAACATTTCAAGGGCGTTTGCATAGCGCGCATGGATCCATGATACCACGATTGTTTCCAAACACAGTCCGTTCTAATCTGAGTGTTATTGTTTTTGCACTGTGGTCAATCTGTGGCTGGTGCATTGTGTGTTGGCAGTGATCCAACAACCATCTTCTGAGAGACATGATTGAATCCTGGTTCTGATATTAAACCCAGTCCAGCTTGGTATTGTTGGGTTTTGGACATGCTGCCCTTGCAAAGGATCAAAACCAGGTTCTTATTGAGGCAACATGAGCACTTGCATTGAATCCGGACACTGTTCTCTTCTTGTTAGAGAGGCTGTGGGCCCTACACGACCACGGCTTACATTTAAGCTTCCAAGATACTTGGTGCTCAATGTTTCCGGATCTTTGCTTCAGTTTCTCCAATTGTCTGAAGTTCATTTATGGGAAGATATGGTCAATAGACCTTGGGCCATGTACCGCTATTCCATACTCGATGTGACGTACACCGGTCCAGTGAGAGTCTCTCTAAGTCTATCTATATTGTTCCCATGCAAGATGGTGAATGCTATGAGGCCATGGATGGAAGCACAACCCTTTGGTTCAGACCCCCATTGCAACTTTGGAGACCATAGAGCAGTATTTTATCTTCCAACTGAGTGTAAGACACCTCCAGGGACCAAATGTTCAGTGTCTCGATGATCTCCCAGTGTTCACAGTTAAGGTTTTACAGCCATAAGGAAGTAGTAGCTGTTGTGGAGGTTATTGTGTCAACTTTTCAACAGCGTAAAATTATGCCTGGCTAAGAATGAACACGAAAATAGTGACCCAGTGTGACGGAGTGTTGGTGTCAGGATTTCAGTGAGAAGAGCCCAACGAGAAAGCGCTCTAAGTGGATTTGGTTCGGATATGAGCACAATGATCGCAAAATCCGATGGATGGTTATGGCAAGGGAGGTTGGTGTCTGTTCTGTTTGATGGCTGATCGGATCTGTGATGAAGTTTGAATCTATGACTTGTTGGAATCGGCCCCGACTGTGCCTTCCATACTCTAGCTCCCTCTTGTTAGAATTGTGATTTTCCACAAAACATCCTTTAATGCTACATTGTCAGGACAATCATGACAACTTTCCTTTGTCATCGGGACATAGATTTGTACTGAACCTCCAAACTCGGATCCAGTCTCCTTCGAATTATTTTCATAGCTGACTCTTTCAGGTTACTCCACTAGATACTAAGAATGATTCCAGTTTTGTGTCAAAAGCAGGGACTGGGGTACGATCTTCTTGTTTGGAATGATATCTGTTCTGATGTATTCAAAGAGGTCTGCATAAGCTTCTCTCTCCATCAGATCGTCTTCATTCTCCTTCTCATTCATAGGTTTTAATCTAGTGTAATTCCTATAGCATGACACATGATAGTGTGCTTCTGTAGCAACTATGTCTCTACTGGTTAGTGCTAGCATCTTTCCATCTCCCTTCTTCATTGCGCACTCTCGTAATGTCTTATCTGCCCTCAGTTGTACAGCTTGTGTAAGCTTTTCACGTGTCTTGGAGTTCTTTAGGAACTTGTTCTTGTTACAGAAAATGCAAATTGGGTCGTACACTCTTGTTTCAGATGATGACTTCCTGGATGGCCTTTTTGGTCTACAGCCACTACTACTAGCCTCATCTTTAGTGCTTTCATCTGCTTTCCTTTTCAGAGTCTCCAAATCTCTCTTCATGGTGAAAAGGCTCCTGCATTGTCGGTGATAGAAGATTTTTGGCACTTCTTTTTCTCCAATTTTTTTTTTCAATGTCTAGAATAGGGGCATGGTTTCTCACTTTAGCTGCTTCAAGTAGAGTTAGCCATGAGTCAAAGCTTTGAGGACTGACTAAATGTTCTTCTTCATTAGATGAGTGATGTATGATACACTGATCCTTGTGATTGGGCTTTTCCATTTTTAATAAAGGGGACTTCTACTTGTATTTGTCTACTTCTACTTCTGTCTTGTCTACTTCTATGTCTTGTCTACTTCTACTTCTAAGTCTATGTCTATTGTTCAGAACTGTAACAGGAAAAAGGAAAGAAATCACCTCAATATTGCTGCTGAAAGTCCACTGAGTCACCGGTACAGTAACATCTGAGGAGAACTATGCCCATTGTGGATTTTGACGGAGTATGCACACCTAAATGTGGAAGATATATTAGCTATAGAGCTAGAAAGATTCCTAAACGCCATTTTACACTTTATTTCTTATAAATGTTGTGTTTCATTCAATAAACTTAGTTATTTAGTTTTTGATTTTTTTTTTTTTTTTTTTTTTATATGACCCATAGTCATTTGCTTAGAGGTGAGCCAGTCCCTCGGTGTATTCCTTGTGATTGTGCTCTTTCTGTGAAACATGTATTACTTGAGTGCGTTGATTATGCGCTTATTCGTAGAAAATATTATAGTGTCCCAGATTTGAAAACATTATTTCAAGATATTAGGCCTCTTCAGGTTATAAATTTCCTGAAGGAGGCCGATTTGTATAAATATTTTTAACTTTTTAAAAAAAGGTTGTGATTGGTATTTATTGTGATGTATGTTTTAAAGTTTGATGTTTTTAAACGTAATATAATGATAAAACGTAATGACACGATATAACACAATTGTGTTGAGTTGTCGTTAAATTTTAATACTCACTCACTCACTCACTCAATAAACTTAGTTATTTAGTTTTTGATACCTAAATCATTATCCTAACTTAGATTTGTGGCCTTTATATGAATGGCGACTGCCATTTTGGCAGCCATCTTGGATTTCAATATTGATGCAGGATTAAACATTTAGGGTGAATATGGATATGGATATGACATCTTCCCCACGTAAATCCTGGTTACAAAACACCAAGCTTACTCATCTTAACTCCTCGGGATAAACTTTACGGCAAATTGTACATGGTGGCAGCCATTTGGCAGCCATCTTGTATTTCAACGTAGATGAACGATTCGAAATGAAGGTAACAATTAAAGCTTGGACCCCTAAAACCTGGTTGAAGACATCAAAATTACTGTCCTAACTGCTATAACGAGCTTAAATGTTGTCACACCATTGTGATATTAAGCCTTTTTGGCGGCCATTTTGAAAAGAGGGTGATAACACACAAAAGCTACCACCGCTGTGAATGCTAATCACATATTTTCTAACTCTAGGGGTGCATACCTTGACCTTGCCAAAAATCACTATGAGCCTTAACTGCCCGGCCCTCGATGATACCGACAAACCTTAATGGCTCATTGACTATACCTAAATCGCAGATTTATGGCCATACAGTCGTACTCCGTATCATATCGCGTGTTGCATCAAATACTTTCTCACAAAGTACAAAGTGATGTTAGATTTCATGTGTATTAAACGACACCTGGACCCCCAGTAATCTTTTATAACTGTGTAAGGTGATTTTTGTGGGGATTTTTACTTTCCATTTGACTGTAATACCGTCCCCTCTTTGAAAAAATGCCCCCGCCCGGGCGCGTTTATTAGGAACAATACGGTACATTTATTTTCACAACAAACAATTTAAAGTGGCTGATTCCATTCAGGTGTGATCTAATACATTGGTAAGCATTCCAACTATGTAAAAAAAACGGGGTTCGAGAAGAAATTGGGGGCGCATCTTACTGGAAAGCTCCTCATGTCACTTTAAGTAATTAACAATATTTTTATTTTTTGCTTTTTATAATTTTTTGAATTTATCATTTTTTGGAATTACAGGTTCAGCTTACAAGTCACTACTTACTGCGGTTTTGCAAATCTATTTAACTTATGGTATGTGAGCGTTCAACAATAGATTACTCATATAACTTAAGTTAGTTTTACATTTTTGTTTAGGTCATCATCATCATCATCATCAACATCATCATCATTATCCATATAATTCATGAAACTTGACTATTTTAGAAGATTTTATCAAGAATACTTTTCAGGCAGAAATCAGAGTTCATAGCATAATTCCGGAACGCCACATCGATCAGTTGCAGCAGTCTGTAAAGACTGTATTTCCAAGCAAAACGATTTGGAATGATTGCAGTCAATCGAGAGTATATCGGATAGAACAAGAAAATGAGATGTATTAAATTATTTTGAAGTCTGTTCTTTACTCACTCTTTCGAATGATATAGTTATCAGCATATTACAAAATTTATATTAAAATATTTCCTGATTGTATCATTTTTGAGACATGCTTTAAACCAACAAGTAATGTTTGTAAACGCTAAATAGTTAGGTGGAAGTATGTGCACACAGCTCGAAGCTTAGGGTGGAAATGGAGTACAGACTTTTCTATCGATAGATGGTATTTCGTTAGAACCTAGTCCATAATTTTGCGGGTGTGCAAAACTTGGTTAGTGGCATTTTTGAAATCCAATATGGCCAGTACCATGTTGAAATCCATAAAACTTCTTAAGTATTTCGGAGAGGAGGGGGGGACAAATTTGTCGCAATCTCGAATTTGTAGCACCGGAGGAAAGGGTTAATGTCAGGGGCGGATCAACACTGTTAAAAATAATTGTAAAAAAACAGGATTTGCTGGCAGCTGGGACTTACTACATGCAGAACGTAAAATAAATGGAGACGTAAAAATACGAAAACATTGCATGGAACGTGAAAATAACGGCGTAAATCTCAGCTTCGACGTGTTGTGGTTTTGACTTGTTTAACTATATTAAGAATAAAACGTTATTACAATCCTCTAACCAAATTTAACATGTAGCTATGGCATCATACAAAGTGCATTTACGTTACCACGTGGTTGTAAAAAAAGTTATATGTCAGGCAAACAATTATGTAGAAATAAAATGAATAAAACAAAAAAATGAAAACGCTGAAGAAATAAAGACTGAACCCAGTTTATATACTTTGTTTTTTATGGTAATGTAACACATTCTATGTCAACAATTAACATCATATGAGAAACTTAAACAATGACCTTACATAGATTCGAACCGGGCTTAGATTACGGATGATAAAATTAATAATAACATAAAAAAAATTTACTACTTTTTTTCAAATTAAACACAAAATATTATACAAAAAGGAGGAAAAGAGTTTTTAAATTATTTATAAAAATGATAGGGAAAATAAGATTTTGCATTTCTTAATGACGTAAGTTACGACGTTATTTAACACATTTTTAGGTAAAACTGATTTTCATAGTTTGTATTTTTTACATTAAAAACAAGGAAGTTACAAAAAAACGTAATATTACGGAAAATATAATCACCGTCCGTGGATACATACTACCTTTTTTGCAAAAATGTATTCATTATATTTTAGCACTGTTTATTTACTTTTCTGCTTACAATGTAAGTTGATGTTAGGTATAGTAATTTAAAGCGTGAAAGATTTTCAATAATGTTGGTTTACCGTAATTAAAGGTAAAGATCTGGTAAAATTAGGAACCTTTTTAACAGTGCAGGATTGAAACAAAGTCCAAAGTTACCGGGGGCTGAAAGGCTGTAATGGTCCAAAATAGCTCAAAATGGGCTGATTTTGCATAGTTGTGTTTTTGCAGAATTACCGGAGGCGAGCGCCCCTCCGCCCCCTCCCTGGATACGCGCCGTTAACGATGTTGATTTGATTACTCATTGCCAGAAAATCGATATGGTTGCCCGAAAAATCAACTATGAGACTGGAAACTATTCAAGTAATCTTAAACTCTTTCAGTAGACCTATTTATTAGATTACATAATACATCCAGAACACCTACAATATGTTCTGTAGGTGTTAAAAATATGTTCAAAATGACACGCTCTGCAAGTTTCTGTTGAACACCTCTAGGAACGCATTCAAAACACATCCGGGACGCGGCAAGTATTCTGATACTTAAGACACGATTCAACGGCTATACTCTATGCCTCAGCTTTTTATTTTCATATGTGTTGATATGTATTGATCATTTAACAATCCTTCTATGACATTTCTGTGCTTTTAGAATGTTTCTGCAAACTTTTAGATGGCAGCAATATAGTCCGACGTTAATGTGCATTTTAAAATATATCTATATCTGTTTATAGTAGTGTATCACCCAAATATTAGTATTATAACTGTCTTAAGTAATATATAGTAGGTATTTGACATTAGAATCATATCCGGCATTGTCTTTCGTTAACATACAAAAATGTTAGAATGGTAGCAAATATACCTGCCCTTTTAACTTCTTTTAAACCTATATATTATAATAGATCTGCATTTATTTAGAATTATAGCATTAAAATGGAAGTTTAAAATTTAAATTAAAGTATTAGATAGGCCTTATGTCTTTGCGCTTACAAACTACAGATATGCGTATTTTATTTTGACAAACATATTAAATTCAAGATGACGGCCGATTATATCAGTATAGGAAATTTGTAGGTTTTTAAGATCTTAAAAGGCAGCAATATTAGAGCTGATTTGATTTTTAAGCTTGTTAACTACAAGAAATGTTAGATTATTAAGTTTCTACTGGGTAAAAAGCCCAAAAATATGTCTCGATCAAAAACAATTATTTACTTCTGGTCAATTTTAATTGATTTCAGGATACATTGGATTTCTGCGGCCATATTGGATCCGAAGGTTATTATGATCAAATAACATCACGTAGATTCATCGTGATCGGTGATTGAAAACCTGGATATTAGAGCAACAAAGTATGACCATTTTAATGTGGTGGAAGCTATATTGGATTTCTAGAAAATGCCCCTGAACGAAATTTTGCATACCCTCCAGAAATGATTGGCTAAGGTCTAATAAACTAAAAAAAAAAAACAAAACAAAATATTTCAATCGAAAAAAGTCCGTACAATGACATTGCCTCATTTGCATACTTAGGCCTTTATGAAACGTCAACAAGTCACATCACTGCTCTTTCAAACGCATCCATCCATGATTTTCCTGCTAGTCTTTGTCGCAATTGCGTCATAGCATACCAGCGTGGCATCTCAATGATTTGATGCCTCTGCTTGACGGTATGGCCAAAACACTAGCATACAGTTCCGGTAAAGTACTCGCGGGAAAAACAAACAACACTGAATTGTACGTGATCGCTATGAGAAAAATTAGCCAAGGGGTTTGGTATGTCAAACCTCTTCGTACATCCAGGCAAATGTAGATCCATTTGCCCATAAAATCGACGTGGACCATATGATGTGCAGAAAGAAGAGCCTTGGGCTCTACAACAGGGACATTGCCCCTGATGAATTTGCCTCGCCTTCCATGGACAAGGTAATAGACTTTTAATATTCAGTGTATCCGAATCTTACGTTCGTAATTTAAGTATTTGGTCGCCCTAATAGTGAAAACAATGACGAGTAATCGGGCCTTGGTTCCGTGAAATCCAACAGATTGAAAATAATTGCTATTTTCTGGTAGAGACCTAATTGAGAAGATGGATGTTTATTTTCTTTTAATTCTTGTCAATCAATGGGTTGGTCATTAACATATGGATCGAATCATGTTCCTACTGCACCCATGGAAGAACAAAGCATTGAAAAGCACAGCATACATGTCCACATAGATCATAAGTTGGTTGTTTACATGCTGTAACTGCTTCAAGTCGCCTATAATAGTAAATTAGTAAAACTTAAACCACTCTCAGCGATTCTTCAAAATGTAAACAACTCGCGCCCTATTTTCAATCAAAAGCCATTTGCACTGTTGTTGTCATGGTGCCACCACCTATGGATATGAAGTTGGCGCCTCACAAGCTCAACGCAACGGGAGAAAATGCATGTGAAGGATGTGGTGGCAGACTACACTAAATTCATCACCAACGTAACCTAAACTCCTTTTAAGTTGTGACTACTAAGGTCAAATGTCACCTAATACTGAATTACTTACTCAATTTCCTAAAAATGAATGGTATTTGTGCATTGCAAATTATTCATGATACATCACATAAACAAGAGCCACTTCAATCATGCTCAGGCTGGAGAGGGTGTTAATAAAGCTATTCATAAGGTGTGAAATGGCGTGGATGAGCGACCATATCCTCATTTCAGTGGCCTAATCCTGTTATATAACATATTGTCCAATAATTATAGCCTTTGTATTTGAATAGAGCCACTCCTGTCAAATGAAAGTAAACAAGTAAAATGATATCTTTCCTGATCCTTGTGGTTAAACAAATAACATGGGATACTTTTCAACATGATGGATCAATTTAACAAAATTTGACCCCGTACAAAACTTTGCGCGTGTCCCCCTCTCCTTAGGCCCATTCTGTGGAAACTTAAGAATTATGTTCAGGGGTTCATGTCAAGTGTCTGTCTACAAGTAATCAACTCAAACCTTTGTACTGCGATGTGTACAAATGTGTGCTAGCTCCGGGGCTAGTATGAGGACACCCATTCGATGGCTTGCTCAGGCAGATGTTACTATTGTGTAAGTTAATTAGCTTGCACCATTGTAATTGCACATGAAAAGGGTATAATTTCGGTCTAAATCTGTGCTATAATCAAATTACATATTTCCTGAGTATGATTTACAATGACGTAACTGGTGACCGTCATAGAGAGAGTAAGCCTTTGTAAACCATATGTGATTTTGATACCTGAGAGAGAAGAATCGGCATAGGTAGCTGTTGGTCCCCTTTTAATTATAAAATGTTCATGGTGCAAAAAAAACATATGTGCACTTGTTCAAAAGCTTGAAGCCAAGTTCGTACGGTCTCTGGTACAATTTCGATCATGATTTGCAATGGTTTTAGTGCCCGTTGAAATATGTAACACAGAGAATTTTACCATTCAGTTAACAATTTACTTGCAGGATAGTACCCAGTAGTCATGCAGAAGGTGCCCCAAAAAAACAAGATATCAAACCAAATAGTGTGCAGTTGGGGTGAAAAGTACCACAAGTGGCAGTAAGGTGTAGCTCTGATATGCTGATAAATTGTCTAGGGGCCAAATTAATATCCTTCCAAGATGGCCGCCAAATCTCAAAATGGGCCGCCACTGATTAAAATGTCGGTTTTACGTGCTTTCTATGTTTATGATATGATCCAATTACTCAATTGATTGTGTTCGTTGCCATTTTAGAACAGAAATACCCCGATTGACACTCCATGATATTCCCATTGTTACATAATTAGCCAATTGACTCCAAAATGGCAAAACATCAAAATGGCGGCAAATTTGAAAGCCATATCATTTGCTATCCAAGAAAGGAATGTTTTTCTTGATCTTGTTATGACTTCCTGGTTGTTTTTGAACAATGTGCATTAACGATAGAATTCACATCACCTTAAGAATACAACCAAATAAGACTTGAATCCAAAATGGCGGCGAAAATCCAAAATGGCGGCTAATAGTTGTACTTTTAACTTATCCTTTGATTATCAATAAAGAATGTTTTCTTAATCTTGATATAACTCCCTCAAGGAAGGAATTCACATAACTTAAGAGGAAACCAATTAATGTCTGTTGTTAAATTGCTTCTTTCCATTATAATTTGGCCAAGATGGCTGCCAAACCTCAAATGGCCGCTACTTTTAAAAGTATCACTTACGTGCCAGTATGATTCCTCCGTGATACTTGATTGTGTTTTTTTTTTCATAAAAAATAACATACCCTATTTAATTTGGTATTGTTGGCTCTGTGGTTATACACAGCCTGTGAAATGTACATCCAGTGGTGGGAGAACTTGATTCATTGCCCCAGCAATCGGTCCAAAAAATCACAGGGCACAGGACACATGTTACACAATGAAAAAGCTTGATTTCCCCGTGCTCTAAGCCTAATGATTTGTTTAAACTGATTGCAGGGGCAACAAATCCTATTACGTGGCACTTGTACGGCAAATTCAAAATGATGGCCAAATTGCCACCACCCAAAAGATGAGTTGACTCTGCAGAAGTACTTTGGTAGCATTAACCCTAACGCGGACCGGGTCGTTTTGCCGACCGACGGCCCAAATGCAACGAATGGCAATCTATTTTTATTTTTAACGGCCCAGATGCAACGAGAGCCAAAGTTTGCGTTTCATTGCATCTCGGCCGTTTTTCCCGGCACAGGAATAAGTAGCGTAAAGTCAATAACGGCCCAGATGCAACGAAAAACATCGCGCCATTTTCCGGAAAGACGTCCCAGATGCAACGAGGAACATCGCGTGCGAATGCAATAAAAACAGGGATAATAAATAAATAAATAAATAAATAATGGATGCGTACTGCACACTGATCTGCATGAAATTTGTAGCTTATAGTTCGCCAGTCGTGAGTGGCGCTATTACGCTACATTTTTTTTTTTTTTTTTTTTCGGTCCAAAAAATCACAGGGCACAGGACACATGTTACACAATGAAAAAGCTTGATTTCCCCGTGCTCTAAGCCTAATGATTTGTTTAAACTGATTGCAGGGGCAACAAATCCTATTACGTGGCACTTCTACGGCAAATTCAAAATGATGGCCAAATTGCCACCACCCAAAAGATGAGTTGACTCTGCAGAAGTACTTTGGTAGCATTAATGTGTAGCAAAGGTCTTACTAAATACTTTCCATGAAAATTTCTTGCCATCTGCAGACCACATGGACAATTTGGAAGTGCTCTATGTGATAAAACAGACCCCGTTGTAGAAGCAACCTCAATATCTGCTGACAACCTCACCATTGAGCTCAGCTCCATCAGTAGATTTCAAGCACCCTCAATTCAATTTCGGGAATTCCACTATTTAACCTCATTTCTTAATTGGCGATTTCAACAGCCATAGTACCCAATGGGGCTACAATGAAGCCAATAAAGACGGGCAAGCTGTGGAAGAATGGTTAGACAGTCAACATCTACATCACCTTCTCGACACTAAACTGCCTCTATCATTTTATAGTGCCCATTGGAAGAGAGGTTACAATCATGATCTATATATATAGCTTTTGTTGGCAAAACATTTCTAACCTGTGTATCAAGATTGTTCTGAATCCTGTTCCACTAACTCTAAGTCAATGATGCAGTCAGTAAGACCAAACAAAGTGCCTTTTAAGCGGTACTTTAACTACAGAACGTGAAGAAGGTTGCTCCAAAACTCCATAACTATGACAAATTTGCCCAACTATAAGTGAATAAGACTGCCCGGAGATTCATACCAAGAGGCTGTAGGACGGAATACATACCAGGCCTTTCCAAGGAACGTGCTAAAGGATATCAAGGGTATTCCACGATGTTTGAAGCCGATTCTTACTCAGCTAGTTAAAACAACTGCTAAAGGGGAGGAAGTGTCAGAAAAAAGGATCGATCAAAACCAGGCACACCTTAATTGAATCCACCGATATGTCCCATAACAGCAAAAAAGAATGGTCTACCATCCGAAAGCTTCGAGTCGAAGGTATCCAACAAAACCTCCACAGCAGCCAAAAATGTTACACCCAACCAAGTTTAAATTTTAACTACTTAGTTCTCCAGGTAGACAAGGATGGATATTTATTAATCTTTCTCTGGAGATAGCCAGCGCACACAAGTGTTAAAAAAAAAGTGCATCTGGCTGGATTCGAACCGGTGACCTCCGTATTACTAGCACGCTAGGAAAGCAATGGACACCTTTCGAACCTAACACCTATAGATGATATCTATCGCTCCTCTACCAACCCAGTGCAAAATCCGTGAAGCCAAACGTCAGCTTAAATTAACCTGGTCTGGATGACCCCTAGAGCACTGTGATAATTCTGTCTACCTAGGAGTTACCCTGGACCGCACTCTCTCTTATAAGACCCACATCATGAAAAGAAGAGTAAAGTATGTTCACGCAATAACATCTTGAACAAACTCACTGGCACAAGATGGGGTGCTCGCCCACATACCCTAAGATCGACGGCACTTATCCTGTACTACTTATGTGGAGAGTATGCTAACCCTGTATGGGAAAGGTCAACCCATGCCAAGAAGCTTGATCCAGCATTAAATGCCTCCTGCCAGCTTATCACAGAATGTCAATGGACAACTTATACATCCTAGGCAGGAATAGCTCCACCAAACACCTGTGGTAGTGTAGCGAGCATGCAAGAGCGTAGCTGCCCAGTATCTAATGTAAAACACCCTATGTCTGGACAGAGACCAGCTGCTAACCGCCTTAAATCCAGAGAGAGATTCTCAAGCAAAGTCCAACCCCTCGAAACAGTCTCAAATGAGTTTAAGAGAGTCGCCTTGTGGAAAGAAAGACTTGTTATGAAGTAACATCTATTGGTATTGAACCTGATGAGCATCATCCACCTGGAGCTGACTCCTCATGTGCTGAATGGCGATGTCTCAACAGATTCAGAACCAGAATCGGATAATCAAAGGTTGCCTTGCAGAAGTGGCGCTACCTGGAAGCAGATCAGGACACTACCTGTAATTGTAGAACAGCACCACAGACAATGGAACATCTCTTGGTCTGCCCAATGTTGGCACAACAATGCACATTTACAAAGACCTTGCAGAATTCAGTGAAGCAGCCAGACATTGTACCCACAAAACATCTTCTATTTACATTACAGCCACACTTCAGCAGTTTTTGACCTGGCTATGTATGCTTTTGATGCCTCTGGCAAGGTTGTCCATACAGGACTGTGAAACTGCAATTTTCTGACCCCTGTCAGCTGGATCTGGTAGCTCTGGAGCTCGCAGCAATGCTTGTCCTCAGCAATGACCTGTCTAATA
Source organism: Ophioderma brevispina (assembly GCA_023653785.1). Lineage (NCBI taxonomy): Eukaryota > Metazoa > Echinodermata > Ophiuroidea > Amphilepidida > Ophiodermatidae > Ophioderma > Ophioderma brevispina. Next base: position 849 of record JAMKCH010017632.1, on the reverse strand, counting down.
TGCTGCTCTGTTTTAGTGTTGATACAGTGCATCTGAGGTAGGTGGAATGAACTCAATGGATATTGTTCTGTTGTACATGAGGTCAACAAATCTTTCAATTGTTGGCATTAGTTCTTTCAAGGTATCTTCTTAAGGAGGAGTTCTTCCAAGGTTTGCAAAAGTTTTACAACATCAGGGAAGATTTGGCTTGCTTCCCATGCGGTGTTCTTTCCTTTGTGCAACCAGTGATGGTGTGAAACATCAGCAGAGGCAAAGAGTTCTCTGGTCCTAGGGTCTGGGCAATAGTATGAGCTGGTGTGAATCTACGATTCCTTCCGGTACCAAATGCTAGCCAGAGTTCAGTGAGGTTGGACTGGCTGAACAAGGCTACAGAAAAAAATCACGTCGTCTGTGTCCACAGTACGCAGCATGATCCTTTGGTATCCTTGAGCAGCAGCGTTGGCTGCATGAAGTAGAAGCCTGCTTCTTCATGTGTGCATGGAGATAGATAGATTGTTAGTATCTGATCATTACACCATCATCCACTGACAGAACAACTACCGCTAGCTAGAGCTTTAAACTATGAAGGGATCGATGCATGCATACAATATAGAATGGAGGTTCTACAAGTTATCAGAAATAACAAAATGAAGAATGAATGAGTAAATGAATGACTGAAACAATCCAAAAATACTTTGGTAATTTTTAACAGTAATGCCTCACATGACCACATCCATTTTCTGATATTTTGGTCCATTGTAAACATGAATTAATAACTCCGTATTAAATACTAACAAAGTGAAATTAGCAGCTATTTTGAATAATTATGATAACAGTCTTAGAAATTATACATTGAAATCACCAGGCAGC